>PVIH01004329.1:0-108006 GCA_004025045.1 Sigmodon hispidus
TTTTTTTTTTTTTTTTTTTTTTTTTTTTTTTTTTTTTTTTTTTTTTTTTTTTTTTTTTTTTTTTTTTTTTTTTTTTTTTTTTTTTTTTTTTTTTTTTTTTTTTTTAAACTTTATTTATTTATTTATTTGCCTTGGTGTTTGCCTGGAACTGGAACTACAGACAGTTGTTAGCTGCCATGTGGGTGCTGGGAATCAAACCCGGGTCCTCTGGAAGAGCAGAGGGTGCTCTTAACCGCTGAGCCATCTCTCCAGCCCCATAGTGGGAGATTTCAATACCCCACTTTCAACCCTGGATAGGTCAACAAGACAGAGACTCAACAGAAAAATAAGGAGTCTAAAAGAGGTTATGATGCAAATGAATTTAATAGATATCTGCAGAAGCTTTCACCCAAATGCAAAGGAATATACATATTTCTCAGCTCCTCATGGAACTTTCTCCAAAATTGACCACATAACTGATCATCAAACAAATATCAATAGATACAAAAAATGAAAATAATCCCTTGTAACATATTGGACCACCAGGGCCTAAAGTTAGAGTTCAACAAAAACAAAAATCAAATAAAGCCTACCAACTCATAGAAACTAAACATCACTCAGCTGAACCATTTCTAGGTTAAGGAAGAAATTAAGAAAGAAATCAAAGTCTTCCTAGAATTCAATGAAAATGAATCTACAACGTATCTAAACTTGTGGGACACAATGAAAGCAGTCTTAAGAGGAAAATTCATAGCACTAGATGCCTACATGAAAAACCTAGAGAAATCTCACAATAGAGACCTAACAGCTCAGCTGAAAGCCTTAGAACAATTAGAAGCAAACTCACCTAGAAGGAGTAGACGGCAGGAAATAATCAAACTTAGAGCTGAAATCAATATAATTGAAGCAAAAAGTACAATATAAAGCATCAACGATTCTAAGAGTTGGTTCTTTGAGAAAGTCAACAACATAGATAAGCCCTTAGCCAAACTAATCACAAAACAGAGAGAGAGAGTGTTCAAATCAACAAAATCAGAAATGGAAAGGGGGACATAGCAACAGATCCCCAGGAAATCCAGAGAAATTTCAGATCATATTTTGAAAATCTGTATTCCACAAAAATGGAAAACCTCGATGAAATAGACAGCTTTCTGGACAGGCATCATCTACCAAAATTAAATGAAGATCAGATTAGTTACCTAAACACGCCTATAACCCTTAAGGAATTGAACATTAAAAGTCTCCCCAAAAATAAAAGCCCTGGTCCAGATGATTTCAGTGCTGAATTCTACCAGACACTCAAAAAAGAATTACTACTGTTACTCCTCAAACTATTTCACACAGTAGAAACTGAAGGAATATTGCCAAATTCCTTTGATGAGGCCACAATTACCCTAATAACCAAGCCTCTCAAAGGCACAACATAGAAGGAGAATTACAGACCAATTTCCCTCATGAATATTAATGCTAAAATTCTCAACAAAATTTTAGCAAAACCTATAAAACAATGTATAAAAAATGTCATCCACCATGAGCAAGTAGGCTTCATCCCAGTATTGCAGGGCTGGTTTAACATATGAAAACCATAAAAGTTATCCATCATATAAACAAATTACAGGAACAAAACCACGTGATCATATGCTTAGATGATGAAAAAGCCTTTAACAAAATCCAAAACTCCTTTATGATAAAAGCTCTGCAGGGATCAGGAATAGAGGGAGATTATCTCAATATAATAAAGGCAATCTACAAGAAGCTGACAGCCAGCATCAAACTTAATGGAGAAAAACTCAAAGCAATTCCACTAAAATCAGGAACTAGACAAGGATGTCCTCTCTCCCCTTATCTGTTCAATATAGTTCTCAAAGCTTTAGCAAAAGCAATAAGAGAACGAAAGAAGACTAAGGGGATACAAATTAGAAAAGAAGAAGTGAAACTATCTCTATTTTCAGATGACATTATTATATACCTAAATGACCCACAAAATTATTCCAAGAAACTTCTATGGCTGATAAACATCTTCAGCAATGTAGCAGGATACAATATTAACTCAAAGAAATCAGTAGCCCTTCTATACACTAAAGATAGAAGAGCTGAAAAATAAATAAGGGAAATATTACCTGTCATAATAGCTGCAAATAGTATTAAATACCTTGGAGTAACTATAACCAAAGAAGTAAGAGACCTATTTGACAAAAATCTTAAATCACTGTTGAATGAATTTGAAGAGGATATCAGAAAATGGAAAGCTCTCCCATGTTCCTGGATAGGTAGGATCAACATAGTAGAAATAGCAATTCTACCAAAGGTAATGTAAAGATTCAATGCACTGCCCATCAAAATCCCAACACAATATTTTTTGGACCTTGAAACAACAATACTCAATTTCATTTCGAATAACAGGAAAGACAGATTGCCAAAATAATTTTGCTCAACAAAAGAACCTCAGGAGTCATCACCATTCCTGACTTCAAGTTATACTATAGAGCTACAGTAATACCCTAATGATGCAAGTCACACTCCAAAGGCATTAGCTCAATTATGTTCATAGCAGCGTTATTTGTAATAGCAAGAACCTGGAAACAACATAGATGTCCCTCAACTTAAGCATGGATTAACAAACTGTGGTACATCTTCACAATGGAATACTACTCAGCAGTTAGAAAAAATGATATCTTAAAATTTGCTGGCAAATGTATGGATTTGGATAATATTCTACTGAGTGAGGTATCACAAACCCAGAAAGATAAGCAGGGGATGTACTCACTAACTATTGGACTCTAAACAAACAAACAAACTAACTAACTAACAAGAAAAAAGCAAAGCATGCCCAAGCTGCAAACCACAACCACTGAACAGCTTGGGATCAGAAACACCCTGGACTGACACCTGGGATCCCACTCCCCCTAGAGGAACACCTGACTCACTCTTGAGGGAGGGGGACAAAATTTTGTCTGCCAGGAGTGGAGACTGAACTAAGCAATATTGGGACAATGGGACCATGGGACTGCCTGCTGCCTGCTCAGGGAGGGGATGGGAATATGTGAAGAAGAAAGAATGACCTGATGTGGTGGGAGGGGGAAGGGACCTTGAATAAGGATATACAAGGTTAGGAAGTGTGACTTCTTTGTTCATAATAATGATAATAATAATAATAAAAGGAAAAAAAAAGAAAGAACTCACTTGGTAAAAGCTGGTTAGCTTTTTAGAGAGGTAACTTTTCTAGCTTATTAAGCTGAAATCCGAGCACCTGCCTGTGTCCATGTGGCAGACTTTCAGGATGGCTTCTGTGGAGCACATTGTGGGTATTTGGCTCCTTCCATCATTGTTATTAACTTCCAAAATGAGTGCCCTAAGTCAGAGGTTCTATGTGGCTTCAATGGGTTAATATGTATGGGATGAGGCAGACATTATTTTGAGTAGAACAATTATTCCTTATTTTTGATTAATTTTGAATGTTTTAGTTTTTGTCAATAGATTTAAATAATCAACTTATACTTTTAGGTAAATATATTATCTATTATACTAAAAATATCATATTTTAATATATTAAAATGATTATTCTTTATCTTAGGAGGTGAGGATGATACTCATTACAGAGTATTCAGGTGAATGTGAGAGGACTAGCAGACCCTTCCTTCCCCCAGTGCACCTGAGAGTTAAACTCAGAGCATCTGCCTTAGTGACAGCATATTTTCGACCACAAATATGTAATTAAAAAAATTCAGAATAATTATTTAATTATTTAAGAGGTATCATTGATGTACATGTGTAGCTCAACCAGTGCACAAGAAGATTATTCATAATGTTGATGTCCTATCATTTTTATGGGATTTAAAATACATTGCTTGATTTCTCCACTGTCAAATACAGTATTTCTAACTCAATTCATGTTTCACCATATCATAAAAATAGCAACATTCTTATTCACAAAGTATGTCTTCTAAGAACCCACTTTTACTGTGGCAGTGCTGGTGATTCATAAATAGCTTTTATCTGGTGTTGATCACACCATCTTTCTTGAAGGAGCATCACCTTTCCTTCTGTCCATGAACTCTTGCTTGCAGTTATTCTACCAAAAACATTGCTTTGCTCTTTTTATGATCATCCTATCCACAAATTTTAACTCAGAGCAAATAGGGACATGTGAGCAATAATTTTTCTTCTTTTCATCTTGCATTTAGTAACTGGTATCTCAATAAATATTAAATTAGATTGTGGCAACTTAATTGAAATAATAAATATATTTTCATAAAAATAGTATGAATACAAAGAAAATAATTAAATGGTACTTTGGTTATGCTGAAATAGAATGTAAGTCCAAAAAAATAACTGACTTTCAAGGCAATTCTAATAGAACTGGAGAATAGTTATGCAGTGAAAATAATCTTGTCATCAAAACACTACAGCCTATTTATTACATTTACTTGACAATTTTACACATGAGTTTCTGGGGTCATGAGAGTGCTGGAAGAATCTTCAAGGTAAGACATTGTTACTGTGATATCATACAAGAAAGATAGTCAGTGAAGAATATTTTTGAGGTGCTGGAATAAAAACGATTTTTTTTATATTTCTATTTACTTGGATCCAAGGGCAATACAGTTGCATGTGTAAATATTTTAATATTTTTAATTTCCCCTTTTGTAGTTTCTTAGAGTTGATAAGGAATATTTAAATCATCACAAATTATGAATATTTAAAGAAAATTTCTACAACGTCCAAACTCAGATATTAATGCTTGTGACTTTAGAGTACATCTGATTGTTGCCTGATTAATGGGTGCAGTGAGATTTTTAGCATGTAATGAAAATTTTTTTTTCTGTTTTGCATTTATTTGAAGTAATTATCTAATTAAAATTTCAGTTGTTACTATACTTTCTTTTCTTTTAAAAAGGCATTCTTGTATGAGAAAATTAGCTTGTAAAGATCCACTTTGTATTTGACATTTTGTTTTTGGTAGGAATGTTGCCTATTTCTTAAATCTTTTTCTTTGTGCCAAGATTCTCATTCTGTGTGGGTATCTATATTATATTTTGTAACATTTGACTGAAAGACTTCTTCTTTATTTTGTATTTATCAAGAAAAACAGTAAAATGAATTTAAAATGCTGATAAGTTAACAATAACTATAAAGAAGTTAAAAATCATGAGCATGACTTATCAAGGGTGATAATGCAAATAAGATTGCTACACAAATATTTACTTTGTGTTCACCTTTCCCTCTGAAATTTTTCCATCCCTGTATATCCTGATTAAAGCTCCCTTCCCACTCCCGCCACATCAGGTCATTTTTTCTTCTCCACAACTGCCCATCCCCTCCTTCGGCAGGCAGCAGACAGTCCTATGGTCCCACTGACCCACTGACCCAATGACCCAATAATGCTTAGTTCAGTCTACACTCCTGGCAAATCCAGTTTTGTCCCCCCTCCCTCAAGTGTGAGTCAGGTGTTCCTATAGTTGGAGTGGGATCCGAAGGATCAGTCCAGGGTGTTTCTGATCCCAAACTCTTCAGTGGTTGTGGTTTGCAGGCTGGGTATGCTTGGCTTTTTTTCTTGTTTGTTTGTTTAGAGACCATTAATGAGTGAGTACATCCCCTGCTTATCTTTCTGAGTTTGTGATAACTCGCTCAGGAGGATATTCTCTAAATCCATTCATTTGCCTGCGAATTTTAGGATATCATTTATTCTTACTGCTGAGTAGTATTCCATTGTGGAGATGTATTGCAGTTTGTTAATCCATTCTTCCGTTGAGGGATATCTAGGTTGTTTCCAGGTTCTTGCTATTAAAAATAATGCTGCTATGAACATAGCTGAGCTAATACCCTTGGAGTGTGAATGTGCCTCTTTAGGGTACACACCCAGAAGTGGTATTACTGGGTTCTTGGGGAGATTGATTCTCAATTTTCTGAGAAACTGCCATATTGCATTCCAAAGTGGCTGAACAAGTTTACACTCCCACCAACAAAGGAGTATTCCCCTTGCTCTCATCTTCTCCAACATAGGCTGTCATCTGTGCCTTTTATCTTAGCCAATCTAACAGGTGTTAGGTGGTATCTCAAAGTTGTTTTGATTTACATTTCTCTGATGGCTAAAGATGATGAGCACTTTTTCAAGTGCCTTTCAGCCATTCGTAGTTCCTCTGTTGAGAATTCCCTTTTTAGATCTGTACCCCATTTTGTGATTGGGCTATTCAAGGTTTTGGGCTCTAGATTCTTGAGCTCTTTATATCTTAGAGATCAGTCCTCTATCACGTGTAGGGTTGGTGAAAATCTTTTCCAATTCTGTAGGCTGTCGTTTTGTCCAATTGACAGTGTCCTTGGCTTTGCAGAAGCTTCCTAGCTTCAGGAGATCCCATTTATTAATTGTTGGGTCACTTATGTATACAATCATATCATCTGCAAATAGAGATAGCTTCACTTCTTCTTTTTCAATTTGTATCCCCTTAATCTCTTTTTGTTCCCTTATTGCTTTAGCTAAAACTTCGAGATCTATATTGAATAGATAAGGGGAGAGAGGACATCCTTGTGTACTTCCTCATTTTAGTGGGATTGCTTTGAGTTTTTCTCCATTAAGTTTGATACTGGTTGCTGGCTTCTTGTAAATAGCCTTTATTATATTTAGGTATTCTCCCTGTATTCCTGATCTTTCCAGGGCTTTAATCATAAAGGAGTGTTGGATTTTGTCAAAGGCTTTTTCCACATCTAAGGTTATGATCATGTGGTTTTGTTCCTTTAGTTTGTTTATATGATGGATAACATTTACAGTTTTTCATATGTTAAACCAGCCCCGAATTTCTGGAATGAAGCCTACTTGGTCGTCGTGCATGTTATTCTTTATTCATTGTTGTATACGGTTTGCCAAAATTTTGTTGAGAATTTTCGCATCAATATTCATGAGGGAAATTGGTCTGTAATTCTCCTTCTTTTCTTTGTCTTTGAGTTGCTTGAGTATTAGAGTAATTGTGGCCTCATCAAAGGAATTTGGCAATACTTCTTCAGTTTCTACTGTGTGAAATAGTTTGAGGAGTAACAGTAGTAATTCTTCTTTGAATGTCTGGTAGAATTCGGCACTAAAACCATCTGGACCAGGGCTTTTATTTTGGGGGAGGTTTTTAATGACAGCTTCAATTTCCTTAAGGGTTATAGGGGTGTTTAGGTAACTAATCTGATCTTCATTTAATTTTGGTAGATGGTACCTGTCCAGAAAGTTGTCCATTTCTTCTAGGTTTTCCATTTTTGTGGAATACAGATTTTCAAAATATGATCTGATAATTCTCTGTATTTCCTGGGGGTCTGTTGTTATGTCCCTCTTTTCATTTCTGATTTTGTTGATTTGAACACTCTCTCTTTTTTTTTTTTTTTTTTGATTAGTTTGGCTAAGGGCTTATCTATTTTGTTGACTTTCTCAAAGAACCAACTCTTAGATTTGTTGATTCTTTGTATTGTTCTTTTTGTTTCAATTGTATTGATTTCAGCTCTAAGTTTGATTATTTCCTGCCATCTACTCCTTCTAGGTGAGTTCGCTTCTAATTGTTCTAAGGCTTTCAGCTGAGCTGTTAGATCTTTAGTGTGGGATTTCTCTAGGTTTTTCATATAGGCATCTAGCACTCTAAATTTTCCACTTAAGACTGCTTTCATTGTGTCCCACAAGTTTGGAAACATTGTGGATTCATTTTCATTAAATTCTAGGAAGACTTTGATTTCTTTCTTAATTTCTTCCTTGATCCAGAGATGGTTCAGCTGAGTGATGTTTAGTTTCCATGATTTGGTAGGCTTTTTTTGGGTTTTGATGTTGTTGAACTCTAACTTTAGGCCCGATATGTTACAAGGGATTATTTTCATTTTTTGTATCTATTGATATTTGCTTTATGATCAGTTATGTGGTCAATTTTGGAGAAAGTTCCATGAGGAGCTGAGAAATATGTATATTCCTTGGCGTTTGGGTGGAAGCTTCTGTAGATATCTATGAAATCCATTTGCATCATAACCTCTTTTAGACTCCTTATTTCTCTGTTGAGACTCTGTCTGGTTGATCTATTCACGGTTGAAAGTGGGGTATTGAAGACTCCCACTATTAGTGTATAAGAATTGAATTGTTATTCGGGCTTTACCAGTGTTTCTTTTACATAAGTAAGTGCCCTTATATTATGGGCATAGATATTCAAGATTCAAATCTTCTATTGACCAATTTTTCCTGTGATGAATAATTAGTGACCATCTTGGTCCCTTTTAATTGCTTTTAGCTTAAAGTCTACTTTGTTAGATATTAGGATTGCAACCCCCACTTATTTCTTAGGACCATTTGACTGGAAAATCTTTTCCCAACCCTTTATTCTAAGCCTGTGTCTGTGTTTGTGGTTGAAAGAGTATTAGAGGGAAAATTCCAACCTAAGTACCCCAGATACACCCACGAAATCACAAACAATCAATAATTCCACAGAAGAATACCCCAGAGAAAGGAAATACAAACAAGTTACCACCAAAAATGACAGGAAATATGAATCAGTGGTCACTAATTTCCCTTAATATCAATTGTCTCAACTCTTCTATAAAACGTCACACATTAACAAGATGGATACAACAACAGAAGCCATCCTTCTGTTCCCTACAAGAAAGACTTCTTTAATTTAAGGAAATAAAACTTACTTTTTTACTCTCTAGCATCTTGACTTCTCTTTGAGTCTTTTATTAACACTTTTTTTTTGCTGGTATTCAGAGTGGATGACTGCATCTTTTGTATTTAATATAAAATTGTTCCAGACTTATATTTAACATAACTGAGAGACAATGCTGTTAACTGATTATTCTTGTGTCTTTCCTTGTCATTTTTATGACCTTTATTTCTATTCTTTATATGGTTACCTAGTAACCAATATAAGATTAAGTTGAAATCCATACTTTATTCTGTTTCTATGTCAACCACTCTGCCCAATTTCTCTGTTCATAATAAATATAGAACAAGCACATAATAAACTAACATATTAGTGAAAAAGCACTATATTATATATTATTCATCTTAAAAAATTTATTAAGTCACTTAATGATAGAAGCATAAAGTAAATAATGTATTAAAATATGCAGAAAAAGTTTCATAGTGAGAGTGTTTTCAGAAACATAAAATATTTTTGTAAGAAAAGACTTTTAGTTTTCATTCAGGCCTTGGAGCAAAATCATAGCTTTTGAAAAGCAGAGGTCATAGAAAAATAAGACTGGATTGTTGGTAATAAGGAAGGCCACAGATTAAGTGTGATGAGATCCACTTCAAGGTCCTAAAGTTGAGTAACAATGAACAAGATGGAGTAGAAAATCAATGGTAAATTTTAGTCCTCTGTTTGTGAATCATCTCATCAATTTAGTGAACAATATTTATTTAATTAAAATGCATAATTAGCCTTGTGTTTACAGTGGGGAAAACATACCACCATGCACATTATAACCTAAAATACAAAAGACATAATTAGAAGAAATGAATTAAAGGTCAAACGAATTAAAGTGAATTAAACCTAAATACAAAACATACCACCATGCACATTATAACCTAAAATACAAAAGACATAATTAGAAGAAATGAATTAAAAGTCAAATAACTAAACACTCACATGTGATGAGTAAAACATGGACAGGATTGACAACTTTGTGTAGAGGGATTATGTCCCTACTAGTTTAATAAAATGTCTATTAGTCAGAAGGCAGTCAGGAAGTATGGGTTTGGTTATCAGATTAAGAAAATCCTGGAAAGAGGAAAATTTAAAGAAGAGATCCCAACAAAGCCAGATGAAAGGAGACCAGTATGCAGCTCTGAGAAATGGTACCAAGCCACGTGGCTAAACAAGATAAGAATCATGGTTTCGTTTAAGAATTAATAGTTAACAACTTATATGCCTGAGCCATAGGACAATCAGCTTGAAATTAATATAAGCCTTTGTATGAGTATTTGGTTCCTAAGTGTCAGTAGGGTTGCAAGTGGGTCTCAACTTTGGGGCGAGGCTGGAAAAGATTCCAGCAGGAGGACGGTGTTTATAATACCAGTATCACAAACACTAAGAACAAAAATGAATAAATGGAACCTCCTGAACCTGCAAAGTTTCTATAAGGCAAAGGACACAATCAATAAGGCAAAATGGCAACCTAAAAATGGCAAAAGATCTTCAACAACCCTACATCTGACAGAGAACTGACCTCTAAAATATAGAGAACTCAAAAAACTAGAAATGCCGTATGGCTATTCCTCAGAAAACTGGGAATCAATCTATCCAAAGGATTCAGCAATACTGCTATTGGGCATACACCCAAAGGATGCACATTTGTACCCCCAAAGACATTAGCTCAATTATGTTTATAGCAGCATTATTTATGATAGCAAGAACCTGGAATCAATCTAGATGCCCCTCAACTCACAAATGGATTAACAAACTGTGGTATATCTACACAATGGATTATTACTCAACAGTAAAAATAATGACATCCTAAAATTTGCAGGCAAATGGATGGATTTGGAGAATATCCTCCTGAGTTGCATAACACAAGCCCAGAATGTTTAGCATGGTATGTACTTACTCATAAGTGGATTTTAGACAAAAAGTAAAGAATACCCAAGCTGCAAACCATAAAGCCTTAATAGCTTGGGGTCAGAAGGAACTTAAGTGAGAAATCCAGGGATTCTGCTAGGTAGAGAACATAGAGAAGATCGTGTAAGAAAATTGGGATCATAACAGGTAGTGACCAAGGAGAGGTGGAAACAGATCATGAGAGAAGACATTTGAGTAACAAGAACAACAAAGACGGAGAAAAAAAGAGATGGATATCTTGAAAGAGGAAGTCAATGCAGGGTTTGAAAGAGACTAGGTGCTCGGAAACCCCCCAAGAACCCACAGGATGTCCCTGCCTAGGTACCCAACCAATGATGGAGGGGGTGCCTAAACAGGACATCCCCTATAATCAAATGAATAACAACCTTTTCATAACAGAAACTATACTCAACAATGAATGAAGATGGAAGCAGAGATCCATGGGCCGAGCTCCTCTTCCAGCTGGAGAACAGGAGAGAAGAGTCTGTATGAGCAAGGGGATACCTTCCAAGGTTAGGCAACTGTTGATTAGCATGGTCAGTATGTGGAGGATCAAGTGGTGGGTTCAGACTGCATTCCTCTAAATGGACTGGCACCATTGAACCCGTTCCCTGCAGAGAAGTGCCTAACTTAGTCTTGATATTGGGACAAAGAAATGGGACCTACCTGGAGTGGATGAATCACACTGAGGTGACCCGCTTTGGGACTTCCTACCCTTTGGGGGGAAAGCATGGGGGATCAAGTGCGAGGAAGGCTGAAGGCAGCCTGGGAGGGATAGGGAAGATGTAAGGATACGTGAGCAGGGGATGGGATACTTAAAAAAAGATCTTATAAAATAAATAAAAAAGAACATTGTGTTTCATATACTCTAAATGTGCCCTACATTATCTCCACTTACAGTCTGTGTTCCCTTCCTTATTGTGGGAAGAACCAGTTACTTGTTTCTACCTTAAAGAATGCAAAAGTACTGGAAGCCATTGCTAACAGTAAAGATACACATCTAGATAGCATCTAACCAGCATCTGACTTAATAGCTTTGCTTTAATGGCAGTACAGAAATGTTTGTGTGGCATAAACTGAGTAGACTACCAGTCTCCCGGAGATCCACTCCTCTTCTTTTTACCTTCAGAAAACAGGAGAACTCCGGCAAATATCAATTGGACATGGCAAAACAAGGGACCAGAAGACTAAGCACAGTCTTCACACCAGGGAGGGGAGAGACAACCCAGTAGGAGAAAAAGGTTTCCAAGATCGTACAAAAAAAGTGATAAACAACTCCCCCTCCCCCATTGCTAGTGTTAGGAGTTCCATCAAACAATACAAATTAACAACCCTAAAATATATGCAGAGGACATATATGCAGCCAGACATGTAGCTGTGATTGAAGCTTCTGTTTCTGAGATCCTATGAGCCCTGCTTAGTTGATTTCTATGGCCATTGTTCTCCTTGTGTCAAATCCTCTGACTCTTGCAATCTATCCTCCTCTTCTTCCATGGGGTTTCCTGGAGTTTCAAGGTGTGTGAGGGTGATTAGAGAACTCCCTACCTAGTGTTTGGTTGTTCCTGCTCCATTGAATACTAAAAGAAGCCTCTCTAATGACAATTAGTCTAGGCACCAATCTATGAGTTTAGGATAATATCATTAGAAACAATATTATTGTTTTATTTCTTATCCTAAGTCTCTGGGCTGTCCAGTCTCTGGTTCCTTGCCATTCTAGATGCATCAGGCATGGACTTTCTCTATTGACTGTGGGCCTCAAATTAGACCCATCATTTGTTGGCTATACCCACAATTTTTGCTTCTCTATTTTTCCAAGATATTTTGAAGGTAGAATTGATTGTAGATCAAAGATTTTATGGTTGGGTTGTGGTTCCAGTTCCCTAATGGAAGTGGTGTGGTTACAGAAGATGTTTGGATCAGGCTCTTTGGCCCTTATTACAAGTAGTCCTTATTAGGGTCATGTTGGTAGAATCCTGGGAGTTTCTACTGTACTAGGAGAAGGAACAATAGTCCACACAAGCATGTGGCTCTAGCAGGCCTTGTTCTCCCTTATTCTCTCTGACTTGCTAAAAAAAATATGTTAGTTTATACTCCTAATGTTAGCTACCAAGGTCTATTCTCTTATTTTGCCACTTCCTCCTCCTCCTGAAACTGATTATCAAGGTCCATCTATTGAAGTCCAACAATCAGAAGACCCTTTTGGCTCATCTAATTAACATGCTCAATTAAAATTAAACACCTCATCCTATCACATGCTTTCCTATTTCACCTTTATAAACCTTTATTTGTCTATGAGCCATGAATGTCTCCTCTTTATCCAGAGGGAGTCCTTTATCCTTCTAGGACAAATACATTTGTCCCACTTCCCTTGTCCTCTTCCCCTTCTCCCACATGCCCTATGTCCTTTATTAGCACATTTTAACAGAGATATTTCCTTTTTCTCTAAAACAGGATACCTGTAAGGTCATTTGCTGTTGTTTTCTGTTATAGTCAGGAAATAACCATAGTAACAGATTTTTCTTCTCAAATTAATAATGTATTTCTCTGTGATGGCAGGTGTTTGGGTGTGAGTTGTGCCTAATTCAGGGTCTTTCAATGCGTCTTTTATGTGGGAGAGGCCCCTTATCTAGGTTTTTCACATTGTTCCCATATATTCTTTGACTCCAGTAATCTCTCTTGATGCTTTTCCCCTCCGTTTCTCCCTCATGCACCTGATGTCACCTATTCTCATTTCCACTTCCTGTCTTCCTTCAAAATCTATTCTATTTCTCCTTCCCAGGAAAATCCTTGTGTCTCCTTTGAGGCTCCCCTCATGTTACTTAGCATTTCTGAGTCTGTGAATTTTAATGTGATTATAATTTACTTAATATCAATTTAAAATGCGATTATTCACCACTATTTGAGACAGGTGACTAATCTTTGGAAAAGAATATACCATTAGATGAAGTTGAGTCAACACCAACTATTAATTTTCTCTAAGAAAAAAATCTTCCCTTTTTTTTGGAAGCTTGATGAACTCAACAAGCCTCAGGATGTTCTACAGGGGATAAAACATTCCATTCCAGAGAGAAGGTCCTTAAAATCAACAAGTAAGTCACTCAGAAGTGTCAAGAAGTCTCTGAACCTTACTTGATTAAGTTCACCACTACTTCCAAGCTTATATCTGCAGTAAAATCTGCAGATAGACATGCGTAGAACAACTGAGCTCAGGAGGTTCAGACTACTTGAGCTGCCTGGAAGAACATTCTTAAGATTCAGTAAAATCTTGTCTAAACTTCTATGAGGTGTTACCCATGCTGGGATGGGCTTTTGTTGATGCAACTGTCTTTGAACCACTTCTTTTCCTTGTAATTAATTCTTTACCACAACCCTGTAAGAACAACCACCACCCCTGACCAAAAAAAAAAAAAAAAAAAAAATCCTTATTGCTTTACTTTGGTTACACTTATTTAGTGGTATACTTACTTTGGTTTGCTGTAGTTTACCGAGATGAGCTAAACAAAAACGTGTTCACAGCAGCTCACAACAAAGTTTTCATGATGTTCATGTAGTCTTTAGATATACTCTGAATGATCTACACTAATGTAACATCCATGTTGGTAACATTATATTTGTGAAATTATGTGTGTCAAGTTTTGTTGGAATTATATTGCTAAAGTAGTAACATTGAATATTGTTTGGTACTCCTGTAATAAATAAATTTATTTTTCTAATGTGGAGACGATGATAAAATCTGAAGACCTAAACAAACCACAAAATAAAAACCATCCAAATATTTATAAGATGTCTAGCATAAAACATGAAAATTTTGACAAACATTTCACCCCTATTTAAAAGTAAATGACTATTTAATATCTATTTGTCACAGATCTCATATGTTTCACAGGATAACACTACCATTGCTCAAAATTATTAATGCAACTACAGTTTTAAAAAATTTGTAACATTTCTGTTGAAGCCTTGTGTAATCATTACTTTTTTTCAGCTTAAGATTAAATAGAATTTACCTGTTTTGCTATTGGGATGATCCAATGATATGTCAAATCTAAACATTGGTAAAATACCTTCAGTTAGGAAATATCTTTCATCCCCAAATCCCTGGTATTTACAACTATCAAAACATATCACTACAAGCAGAAGGCAGGGAGATAGAAGGGAATAAATGCATGCATTATTCAAAGCTTTTTCTTCTGTTAGCTTTCTCAGAACTGTCTTCTTTACAAGATGCCCAGAGGCATGCATTTAGATTAGTTTATTAACAAGGTCATTAATCCAGAGTCTGCATTCAGAGATGCTGTTTTGATTAGCAATTTTCAAATAGTATGATGACTATAGAATGATATGTAATCTGAAGTAGTTGAAATACATTAATAAACACTTCAGTCATGACTTGGCACTTTAATAATGGAGTAAATAAAAAAAAGTACATGTGATTAATTTTTTTTGCAAATCAAAATAAAAATCAGAAGTATCATAAAGTTATATGTTTATGTCTATTGGATATACCAGTTTTATTGACATTACAAAGTATTTTTTTGAATTTGATTGTACTACTTTTAATTAAATATTGAGATTGTATATAGAAGTTATTTTGATACCCAGTTTACTAATATGAAAGATGAGATCAAGGATTCTTCTAAGTCAGTTTCTGTCAGAAAGTGAAGGTTTCTTTCTATTCATTCAGCACCTTCCTGAGTCTAGAAAACAGTAATTTGTAAATTTTACTTTGGGTTATTTTGAAATATATTATTAAACTGATAGTATTTTGGTGACAGTCATTAGACATAAACATTTCAGAGAATATATGCATTCTAAATACTAGCATTAAAAATGACAGTTTCTAAATGTTTTACAAAGGAATAATAATCTGTTATAATTTTTCTATTCTATAACAGGCAGAGATTCCATCAAGCACATTCCTTAAATATGCATTAAGTTTCTTATTTTACAGCTCTCTTCTCAGTGTAAAATATGCTTGAATTCAAAGGTTCTATTTCCAAGAAAACTATGTAAGTCCCCCATTGGTAGCATTATATTTATGAAGTTATATGTTTCTGGACACAAGGTAGTTTTGCTTGGATCAAAGAAAGTTTTCTATCATAATAAAATTTTATAGTTACTTTCATTTTTTTAATATAATATGTAAGATTCAAAGTATTTATTTTTTGCCCTCATTACTGTTATTGAGTTTAGTGTTGGCCATTGTGCTATGCCTTCTAAGCTCTGACATTAAGCCATGCCCACCCCTGAGCTCTGATGGTTCAAACCCCATTTAAAGCAAGGTTTTGATGTGTGTCCATCTTTCTCTCTGACTTTGTCTTCCCTTGGGAATGCCCCACTTTAATCTCCTTCCCTTTTTTTTTCTTTCTCTTTCTTCTTGCCTTTTCTGCTATTATAATTATAACCTTTCTGTTAATCATAACCGCAGAAGGATTGCATTCTATTCCATTGTAAATAATTGTCCAAACTACTAATTTAATAAAAATGCTGAATGGCCAAAGGCAGACAGGAAGTATGAGCAGGGCTACCAGACTAAGAAAACTCTGGGAACATCTCAGAGCAGGGAGAGATGCCCCAAGGATGTGACAGAGACACAATGAGGAGATGGCAGGAGACATAGAGGAAAGAAGCTAAAATGCTGTTCTGAAAAAAGATATTGAGCCACATGGCTAAACAATAATGGTTAATTTAAGAACAAGTGCTAGCTAGCAATATATCTGAGCCTTAGGCTGATAAGCATGAAATAAATATAAACTTTTGTGTGTTTGTTTGGGACAAAACAGCTACTGGGCTGTGAGTGGATTTGACCATTCAAGTTAGCCCCAAAAGGTTGGGTCAGAAACTTCATAAAACAAAAAACCATATTTATCTGGCAATAAAGCTCTTTTCACATATAAACAATGTTAATAGTCTCCTGGTATCTGCTGCTGCCTTCTGCCATGTTCAGACATTCTCACGTGCATCCATAGAAACCTACTGCCAGATAACGGGGTATATGCAAACCATAGTAAAATATGCACAAAATTTAAGTTACTCATTAAATTTGCATAATATTTGTAAAATTTTTCATGATATTTTGCATAAATGTATGCCTTTCTTTAAACATTTTAAATATTTAGCTTTAGACATCTTTATGAAATCATATTTTCTTATTCATTGAGTTATTAAATTTTTAATAATAAATTACAGTTTTTTAATTTGTCTTAAGAAAACTATTTCCACATTATATAGTAATTATGAGGTTGAAAGAACAAAAGAGAAAAATTGTATTCTTTTCCAGGAACTGGGCTAGCTAGAATTATTAGTACTACGTCCTTATTTTTTTCTATTTTCAACCTGCTTAAATGTTGCTTTACTAAAAATCAATGACTGGGCAGTTTCTTGCAAAACACAATCCCTGAAGAGCATGGAATCAGAAGAAAATCAAGGGAAACAGCCACAGATTCCCCTAGGAAGAGAAAATAGAGATCACCTTAACAAATTGGGATCATAACAGGTTGCCACCAAGAATAACTGGGAATAAATTCTGAGAAAAAGACATGGTTGAGTGAGAGAAGCAACAAAGAGAGAGGAAAAAAAAAAGATATAGAGATCTTGTTAGAAGAAGCCAATGTGGAGTTGGAAAGAGACTGGTTGCTAGGGAAACCTCCAAGAAATCACGTGTTGTCCCTGGCTAGATTTCTAACAAATAGTGGAGAAGATGCCTAGATAAGATTTCTCCTATAATCAAATGAATGACCACCCTTAATGTCATCACAGAACCTTCATCCCATAATGAATAGAGACAGAGTTAGAAATCCATGGCTGAACACTAGACTGAGCACCTGGTCCAGAGAGCTGGGAGAATATCTATATAAGCAAGAGGATAAGGAGAAAATTTTCCACAGCGATGTCTGTCTGAAACTCTGGATAACTCATTGAATCAAAAAGATACACTGGGGAACCATCAGGAAAAGGATGCAGGCCCTTCAAGAGTAGGCAACTGTTGAGTGGCATGGGCAGTATGTGGAGCCTTGAGGGGTGGGATTACACTGTGTTCCTGAGAATAGGCTGACCTTTGAAGCCCATTTCGTGCAGAAGAACACCTATGCCAGTTTTGATATTGGGATGAGGAAATTGGGCTTGCCTGGAGTGTATGCATTATGCATAATTACCCCACCTTGGGACTTCATGCACTTTTGGCAGAGGGGATGGAGGATGGGGAGGGGGGCAGCTGAAGGCTGACTGGTAGGTAATGGGAGGATGGATATAGGAGAAGCAAGGGGATGCAGAATAAAAAAACTTTATTTTATAAATAAAAATAAATAAATAAAAAGAATAAAAGAATCAATGACTGATCAATTTCTTATCCAGACACCTAGAGAAACATTCATTCTAACAATAATTCTGTATCCTTCCCTTTTTAAATAAGGTTATCTAATGATGAAAATGCCTGATAGCCTCATTTCCTGATCCATGCATTGTCTAATTCACTTGGCTAGGTTTTATGGTACATGTCTTTAATACAAGGAGTCCAGAGGCAAGGACAATTTTGTATCTGTGAGCTTGATTCTAACCTGTTATACATTGATACTTCTATGCTCACAATGGCTACTCAATAAGACTTTCTATAAATAAATAAATAAATAAATAAATAAATAAATAAATAAGCAATAAGTAAAAATGAAAAAGGATGAAAAAGACAAAAGAAAACCTGAGGTCCAATTTTCTTTAAAGTAATCAATCCATAATATCAAGCACTGCAAAACAGCCAAGATAAAGACAAAAAGAAATGTAATGATTTTTAACATTATGTTTAGAATATTTTTTATTTAAAATATAGTTTCATTTATCCTCTAAATTATTCACTGACAAGTGAATGGAATTAGAGAATATCTTCCTGAGCAAGGTATATTAAACCAAGAAAGATAAGCAGGGGATGTACTCACTCATTAGTGGACTTGAAAAAAAAAAAAGGTGTCATTGTATACAAGAGCTCAAGCCTAGAACATAGGTAAATGACACAGTGCTTCCCATCTGCATTGATGGCTAAAGGCAGGGGTGTGGTGGAGGAAGAACTCGTTTTTTAAAGGAATGGCCACAGGGAGTTTAATTATGATCCAGTAAGTAAATAAGCAGTATGAATGGACTTCTTTGTAAATGGGAGGTCATAAGAGTGAGGATACAACTGAGAGGACTGATAACTGAGTTTGATGATGAGCATAATGTAAAATTACGAAATAATAAATAAAAATATTTATTATTTTGTTGAGTGAGGATATTTAAAAAGTTCTTACATATTACTAATTCTTAACAGAAAATGCTTCTTGTAATTACTTGCCCCATCACAAGAATCTATGTTTTACTTGTGTATATGTTGTGAGCCATTTAAGTAATGACAAATATATTTATGAATTAGAATAAATACATTAAAGATTTATTCTATCAATCTGAAATATGTAGTTATTAAGAAATTCATGTTAACCTCTACCCCTTATCTATTCAATTTATAGTTCTCAAGGTTTTAGCTAAACAATAAGAGAATACAAGGAGATCAATGGAATACAAATTGGAAAAGAAGTGAAACTATCTCTATTTGCAGATGATATGACTATATACATAAGTGATCCACAAAATTCTACTATGGAATTTCTACAGCTGATAAACACCTTCATCAATGTAGCAGGATACAATTTTAAATCAAAGAAATCAGCAGCCCTCCTACACAATAAAGACAAAAGGGCTGAAAAAAATAAGGGAAACAACACCATCTATACTGCAAATAGGATTAAATAAATTGGAGTAACTAAAACCAAAGAAGGAATACATCTATTTGACAAGATAAAAGACACAGATGACAGCCTATGCTGGAGAGGTTGCAGAGCAAGGGGAACACTCCTCCATTGTTGGTGGGAGTGTAAGCTTGTTCAGTCACTCTGGAATGCAGTATGGCTGTTTCTGAGAAAACTGGGAATCTATCTCCCCAAAGATTCAGCAATACAACTTCTGAGTGTATACCCTAAAGATGCACATTTGCACTCCAAAACCATTAGCTCAACTATGTTCATAGCAGCATTATTTGTAATGGCAAGAACCTGGAACAACCTAGATGCCCCTCAATTGAAGAATGGATTAAAAAACTGTGGTACATCTACACAATGGAGTACTACTCAGCAGTAAGAAAAAATGATATCCTAAAATTTGCAGGCAAATAGATGGATTTAGTGAATGTCCTCCTGAGCGAGGTATCTCAAACACAGAAAGATAAGCAGGGGATGTACTCATTCATTAGTGGACTCTAAACAAAAAAAAGCAGAAAGCAAAGCATATCCAAGCTGCAAACCACACTGAACAGCTTGGGATCTGAAACACCTTGTACTGACAGCTTGGATCCCACTCCCTCTAGAGGAACACCTGACTCAGTCTCAACGTTGCAGGCATAAAACTGGTTCTGCCAGGAGTGGAGACTGAACTGAACAATATTAGGACCTTGGGACTTCCTGCCCATGCTGGGGAGGAGATGGGGAGATGAGAAGAAGAGAGAGTTAACTCAGGGGGTGGGAGGGGGAAGGGACTTTAAATAAGAATATACACAAAGAAAAATGTGATTTTATTCATAATAAAAAATAAAATAAAATAAAAATATAACAAAAAAGTTTAAAGCACTGAAGAAGGAAATTCAAGAGGATATTAGAAAATGAACAGATCTCCCATGTTCCTGGATAGGTAGGATCAACATAGTAAAAATGGCAATCTTACCAAAAACAATCTACACATTCAATGCACATCACATCAAAATCCCAACACAATTTTTTTACAGACCTTGACAGAACAGTATTCAATTTGATTTGGAATAACACGAAAGCCAGGATTGCCAAAACAATTTTGCTCAACAAAAGAACCTCAGGAGGCATCACCATCCCCAATTTAAGTTGTATTGTAAAGCTACAGTAATAAAAAAACAGCCTGGTACTAGCATAAAAACAGAATTGTGGATCAATGGAATCGAATTGAAGACTCAGACATTAACCCAAAAACCTATGAACACCTGATCTTTGACAAAGAGGTCCAAAATATTCAATAGAAAAAAAGATAGTGTGTTTAACAAATGGTTTTGGCATAGCTGCATGGCATTGTATAGAAAAAATGTAAGTAGATCCAAACCTATCATCGTGTACAAAACTCAAATCCAAGTAGATCAAAGAACTCAACATAAACCCAGCCTCACTGAACTTGATAGAAATGAAAGTGGGAAATACCCTCCAACAAATTTGCACAGGTGACCACTTCCTAAATATAACACGAGTAGCACAGACACTAAGAACAACAATCAATAAATGTGATGTAATGAAATTGAGAAGATTCTGTAAAGCCAAAGACACAATCAATAAAACTAAGCAACAGCTTACAGAATGGGAAAAGATTTTCACCAACCCTACAAGTAACAGAGGACTGATCTCTAAAATCTAATGAGAACTCAAGACTAGAGCCCAAAATCTTGAATTCAGAAGTTCAGAACTATAAAGGGAATACTCAGCAGAATTACAAGTAGCTGAAAGGCATTTGAAAAAGTGCTCAACATCTTTAGCTGTCTGAGAAATGCAAATCAAAACGACTTTGAGATAGCACCTTACACCTGTCAGACTAGCTAAGGTAAAAGACACAGATGACAGCCTATGATGGAGAGGTTACAAAGCAAGGGTAACACTCCTCCATTGTTGGTGGGAGTATAAGCTTGTTTAGCCACTCTGAAATGCAATATAGTGGTTTCTCAGAAAACTGGAATCCATCTCCCCAAGAATCCAGCAGTACCACTACAGGACATATACCCTAAAAATGCAAATTCACACTCCAAAGTCATTAGCTCAACTATGTTCATAGCAGCATTATTCGTAATAACAAGAGCTTGGAAACAACCTAGATGTCTCTCAACTGAAGAGTGGAGTAACAATCTGTGGTACATCTATACAATGGAGTACTACTCAACAGCAATAAAAAATGATACCCTAAAATTTGCAGGCAAATGCATGGATTTGGAGAATATCCTCCTTAGCGAGGTATATCAAACAGAAAGAGAAGCAGGGGATGTATTCACTCATTAGTGGACTTTAAATAAAAAGCAAAGCATTCCCAAGATGCAAAGCACAATCACTGAAATGCTTGGGTTCTGAAAAACCTTGGAATGGCACCTTGGAGCCCACTCCCTGCAGAGGAACACCTGACCCAACCTTGATGTTGATGTGAGGAAAGCAGATTTGCCTGGAGTGTGTGCTAAACTGAACCACCTTGGGACCTTGGGACCTCCTGTCCTTGCTGGGGAGGAGATAAAGAGGCGAGGAAAAGAGAGAGTGACTGCAAGGGGCGGGATGCTGAAGTGAGTTTGAACAAGGGGATACAAGGTTAAAATAGGACACTTTATCCATAATAAAATATATATATATATATATATAAGCAATCTATGGTCAATATTTTGCAAACATATCTACTTTTATCTAATTGCTTCTCAGTATCTATTGATTAGCCCTTCTCATTTTTTCTTTTCCCAGGATTATGTAAATACCATTAATCTCTCAACTTTTATGAACTCAATTTTGAAGATTACAATTTCAAGTAAAATCTTATCCCTCAGAGCCTGGATATACTTACTCAAATAACTGTCTGTAGCTTTAATTTGTAATTACAAATGGCAGGATTTCATTCTTTTGGAGACAGATTGCCTTAATTACTTTATACATTAAAATTATATAGAAATTTTGCTTTCTGTATCTTATGTGAATCATGGATGGTGATTCAATAAACATGAGAGCACAGATGTTTCAGAATATTGAATTAATTCCTTATGGCTTTAAGTACACAAAGGTGAAATTGGTCATTACGAGTGTATTAAGAACATCTTTAAATAATTTTATTTAAAACCAACAAAGAATTGACCTTGAAATGAAGATTTTATGACCAGTGTTTAGGTTTTTTCTATGAGCTTGTTTTATCCCAAGGGTTGAAGAGTAATTGCCACATGCATATTAAACAATGTTTCTTTTCTTTAAAATTTTTAAATTTTCATGCAAATTTAGCCATGTTCTCTGACATTCTATTTGTGACAGCTAGTAAGGGAGACAACCTAGAATTCCTTCATCTATTAGAGGATGGATGAATAGATAATGCAAGTGTGATGCATAATGCACATTGGATTGCTATTCAGCTGTAAAAAAAAAATTGTAATCATGAAATTTGCAAATAAATGTCTAGAACAGGAAAATATGACCCTGAATGAGGTAACCAGGCCCAATAGATAAATGCTTCATATTATTTCTAATGTATTGATCCTGGTTCTGAATCTTTAGATTTAAGTTATAACCTGAAGTATTTGCAAATGCCAGGAAATTAAAAAGAACTATGGGACAGAGAGAAGCTACAGAGAGGATCTTAGTGTATATTGTACTATAAAAAGGAAAATGAGCGCACTATATCAAGGATGAAGTAAGAGAGGCCTATGCAGATGGCAGGGAGAAAAGAGAGATGAATAATGCTATGTTTAAATTCTAGATAGGCTGGGTTTATGTTGAGGTCTTTGATGTACTTGAATTTTAGTTTTGTGCAGGGTGATAGGTTTGGATCTATTTGTATTTTTCTACACAATACCATCCAGCTATGCCAACACCATTTGTTAAAGATACTATCTTCATTCAATTAAATATTTTGGGCCTCTTTGTCAAAGATCAGGTGTTCATAGGTTTTTGGGTTAATGCCTGCATCCTCAATTCAATTCCATTGTTCTATGAGTCTGTGTTTATGCCAGTACCAAGCTGTTTTTATTATTGTAGCTCTATAGACTAATTTGGAATCTGGGATGGTAATGCCTCTTTTGTTGATCAAAATTGTTTTGGCAATCCTGGCTTTCCTGTTATTCCAAATGAAATTGAGTATTGTGTTTCTAGGTCTGTAAAAATTATTTTGGGATTTTGTTGGGAAGTGCACTGAATCTGTAGATTGCCATTGTCACTGTATTGATCTTACCTATAAAGGGAACATGGGAGATCTTTCCATTTTCTGAAATCCTCTTCAATTCCTTTCTTCAGTAAACTTGATAGAAAAGAAAGTGGGAAATAACCTCCAACCTGTTGGCATAGGTGACGACTTCTTAAAAATAACACCAGTAGCACAGATACTAAGAACAACAATTAATAAGTGGAAACTCCTGAAACTGAGAAACTGTTGTAAAGCCAAGGACACAGTCAATAAAACAAAATGACATCTTACAGAAGGGGAGAAGATTTTCACCAAACCTACTAGTGGCAGAGGACTGATCTCTAAAATAAATAATAGAGAACTCAAGAAACTAGAGCCTAAAGCCTTAAATAACCTAATTGAAAATGGAGTTCAGAATTAAAAAGGGAATTCTCAGCAGAATTACAAGTGGCTGAAAGGCATTTGTATAAGTGCTCAACATTTTAGCTATCAGAGAAATGCATATCAAAATAACTTTGAAATACCACCGTACACCTGTTAGAATGGCTAAGTATAAAGTCACAAATGCCAGCCTATGTCAGAGAGGTTGCAGAGCAAGGGGAACACTCCTCTATTGTTGGTGGGAGAGTCAGATTGTTCAGCCACTCTGGAATGCAATATGGTAGTTTCCCAGAAAACTAGGAATCAATCTCCCCAAGGACCCAGCAATATCACTATTAGGCATATACCCTAAAGATGCACATTTACACCTCAAAAGCATTAGCTCAACTATGTTTATAGCAGCATTATTTGTAATTGCAAGAACCTGGAAACAACCAAGATGCCCCTAAACTGAAGAATGGATGAAGAAACTGTGGTACATCTACACAATGGAGTACTACACAGTAGTAAGAAAAAATGATATCTTAAAATTTGCAGGTAAATGAATGGATTTGGAGAATATCCATAAAAATAATCATGGGATGTACTCACTTACTAGTGGATTTTAAATAAAAAGCAAAACACACCCAAGCTTAAAAAACAACCATGCCATTGAACTGCTTGGGATCTGAATCACTTCGAACTGGCCCCTTGCAGCCCATTTCCACCAGAGGCACACCTGACCCGGTCTTGATGTTGGGATGAGGAAAGCAGATTTGTCTGGAGTAGATGCTGAACTATGCCACCTTGGGACTTTGTGGCACTCTGCCTTTGATGAGACAGAGATAAGGACATGGGGAGAAGAGAGAGTGTGACTGGGAGGGACAGGAGGGGAAAGGGAGTTTGAAAATGGGGTATACACAGATATAAAATGAGCCTTTATTCAAAAATACAAAACAAACAAACAAACAAAAAACCAGAAAACAACTTAAAAGGATAGAAAATAAATATTTGCTTTGATAAAAACAAACAACAACAAAACAAAACAAACAAACAAAAAAATGATGAGCTTGCTGTGATAGAATTGCCAGGCTCTAGTGTAAACAGAGCTTGTCAGGATTGTTGACAAGTGTCTTTCGTGAATCATCATGTCAGTCCATACCTGTCTTTTGAGGGATGAATTAATCATCATATTTAAAGCACCTATTTTATAAAATGATCATGTACTCTGACTTTGATTCACAACTATACTGCAATGTTTATTCAAAATATGCAATAATCAGGTGTCATGCATCACATAACAGAATAAGAAAATCACCATAAAAAGTTATAAAAAGTCATTTAAAAAGTCAACTCTTTCATGATATTCTCAAAAAATATAGAAATAATTGCACCTCAATTTATTAGTTACTGTGTTTTTATGACAAGCCAGTGGCTATCATCATACTGAGTGAAAACTCCAGAGCTTTTCCTTTAAGATTAAAAAAGTAACAGTATCCCTGCTTGGAACTTGTGTTCATCATAATACTGCAAGTTTGAGCCACTTATGCACAAAAAGGAAATAGAAGACATCTAAATAATAAGGACAAAAATTTCTAGATGTACTTTCACTTTGTATGGAAGAAAATTTGGTAGGTAGAGGTATCTGAAACAGTATCAAAGCTCCTCTTAAAATTATAAATACATCAACTAAATAATCCAACAAACTGATTGTGGGCATACACTCAGTGAATGTTTACAGAGATATTTGCAATCTATGTTCAATTTCACAGTTCAATTTATTTCCAAAAAAAAGTATGGAAACATTAACTAAAAAAATTTAGATAGGCTTGAAACACACACACACACACATACACACACACACACACAGTAACACACACTGAAGTTATGCCACATATTTGATAATGCTTTCCTCATGAACCATAGACTATCTAACAATTTTCCCCTATGATCAGGCATAAAAGTATCTCTTCTGGCTGTTGATTGATGGTGAGGATCATGGAAGTGTTCAACAGTATTGGAAAACAATATAGACTCTTTCCAAGAATAGCACAAACTTTAGAGCATATTGGAAGAATTGAGCTGAAACTGACTGTGAAAATTTCTCCCTGAGGACTAGCTCTCATACTGTTATTGGATGGTGCTATGAAAAATATCAAGGAAAAAAAGCTAACAATATTCCTATCCAGAGGTAAAGTCTATGAACCAGCCCAGTGGGATGATCATAGTAGTTTGATCCAGGCACTTGGGGATAACCAACTGTCTAGCTGCACTTAAAGACTAAGGAGTCAGAGGAATACATGTCTGATACTATAAATCTAACCAACAACCTGTGAGTGCAGAAGTATTAGACCCTAATGGAGGATCCACTACCACCATTTTCATAAACTAATATAATTTCTAATTTCATTTGAAATATGTAAATATATGCCCAGTGTAGAGTCCATCATTCACAAATAATTTAAATGTTTAGAAAAATTTTAAATAAGTCTCACTTTTGTCATACATACTGATTTCAAACCAGGATTTTCTGCTTCATCCCAGTTCAATCCGAAGTTATGTGTGAAATACAATATTTTAAAATTTCAACATCTATTTTCGGTAATGAGTTGTAAAACTTTCATTTTTTTAAGAAGTACAATATGTAGAATTTGTTTTGTAAGATGTAGTAACAGTGAAGTTCTACATATGAGCTTCATCTTGGTTTAACTGACAGTGTTGTAAGTTAAAGAATGATGAGACTCTGTGCCTCATTTTTGTTAAAGTTTTCAGGCTCTCTATGCAGGAGAAAGGGAGTGACAAGGATGTCTTGCCTACTTTGCACCACATTTTGCAATGAAAAGCCAAAGGACATTCAAAGAGTATTTGAAAGCAGAGAGGCTGGCAACAAACTCAGTACCCTCAATCTCTTCAAGAATATAACATAACAATAAGATTTTTATGTGTAGTGAGTGTGTCAAAGGTCATTCAATGTAATAGTAAGAATATGAAGCAATCATTTCCTCAGAGCTGAATGTTTTACTGTGGGAAAAAACTCTCCTCCACAGGAGTGTCTATTTTATGTGTGAATTTACAAAGAGAAATGGAGTATAAACATATCCTATCACCATATTCTTCTCTATCAAAGCCCAATTTGACACTAACTTCCAGCTAGTAACCTTATAGGATTGAACATATGTGTGTGGAAATGCCTCCATATCTAAGCAATAAATGAGGTGTTTTGAGAGTCCATGGCTATATACAATATTCTTAATAACTGAATCTCATCACTATGATCATTATTCTTCTTATGGATTCTGCATGAATAGATCGATATACATATATCAATTAGGATTTAGGGAACTGTATGATTAAGATTCTAAACCCAAGATGTGAGGTGTCAGTTGCTGTATGTTCTATATAAAACTTGAAAGTATTCTTTTGTACTAGAAGTCTTAAATTCTTATACTAAGGAGGCAGTGGATTGACCAATGAATGCTAGAACTGAGGGAAAAATGAGAGAAGTACTGAGAATTAATGTATTACCTCTGCCCAATAAGCACTGCTCTCTTACGAAAAATACCCACTTTAAAGAGCTAACACTTAAAACAATGTTTTAAACAAAGTCTTGCTTAATTGTTCAGTTTGACCTTTGAATCAACACATAGTTAACTATGTTGTTTAATTTGCAAGTTTTTGTCTCTGTTTTCCTTGTGAGTACCTTCAGGCATATAAAACCAGGCCTCACACATGAAAAAACAGGAAATATGGTTTGCAGTTCAGGAATTCTGGACTCCATAATCATGCATTCCATTTATTGAAAAGTCTGTTTGCTTTTCAATCTAAACTGAAAATTTTTATATATGTTACATATACTTAGAATATACAACTATGTAGTATTTAATTCTGCTCATCTAATCAAAGAAATATATCAGTAAGCTATGTATGCTATGAAAACACACTTAAGAAAATTATGTTTGTTGAAGTTTATTAATATGCTTTAATATTTTGTCTGCAAAATTATAGAAGATTCAGTACTGTAGTGATATACATGTATATAGACAGACAGACAGACAGACAGACAGACAGACAGACAGATAGATAGATAGATAGATAGATAGATAGATAGATGGTAGATAGGTAGGTAGGTAGGTAGGTAGATAGATAGATAGATAGATAAATAGATAGATAGATGGTTTGAATGAGGAGTGTCATCACAGATTAAAAATTTGCCCCCCAGTAGATGTAACTCTTTAAAAGGATTAATAGTTGTTGCATCAAGGGGGAAGTGTGCAGAGGGGGTAAGTGTGCAGAGGGGGTAAGTTTTGAGATTTCAAAGCCCACAACAGCCCCAGTTAGCTATCTTTGCCTGATGATCATGTCTCAAAATGTAATTACTAGCTACTATCCCACAATCATACCTTCTTGCTACTATCCTTTGTTGTAGAATATTATTTTTACTATGTAAAGGTGTTTTATATTTACTTAAGGTGGATTTATTTAACTATGTATAGATGTGTTGCTTTGCCTGCCTAACAAACATGATTGTATACTTAAAAGTTGAATGGCCAATAGTTAGCTAGTCAGAAGATGAATAGATAGGACTGGTGGAATGAGAAATAAGTAGGAGGAGAAATATAGGGAGGGAGAGAGGGAAGGAGGGAGGGAGGGAGGGAGAAAAAAAAAGAAATACCTGGAACAGACAGAAAGACATCTACCAGACAGAGAGATATGTGCTAGATGAACAGGCACAGTATATGACATAGGATAAAAAATGGTTCAAAGCCCCAAGGGAAAATATAGATTAAGAAAAATAGGTTAAATAACTACAAGAGCTAGTAGAACAATCATAAGATAAGACTAAGCATTCATAAGTAAGAATTAGTCTCAGAGTCATGATTTGGGGGCTGGTGGTCCAAGAAAGCATTTTAAAACTCTCCCTTCCAGAAGGTGCCATCTAAAGCCCCTTGAAACCATGAGCCCCTCAATAATCTCATTCTTCTATAAGATTTCTTGGCAATAGAAAAGTATCAAAGAGAATAGTAACTATGACAGTTTATATATGCAAATAAACTAATAGTGGATTATATCACCTTCTTGTTTAAAATATTTATGAATTTTCAAATAAATATAGAAGTAAAGCAAACTTCTCTGTTAGTTATTAGCAATTATTTTTCTAGCTTGTGCTTCAGAGGCATTTTGACATCTTTTCCATGAGCTTCACTTTCTTGCTGTTGCTATTAGCCTCATTTCACAAATCATCACTAATACATTACTTAAACACATTTAGTTACTTTTTATTTATCACACATTTTAAAAAGCTAATTAATCATTTTATAATCATAATTACACATATGTTGTGTGAAACAAACACATGGGCAGAGTCTAAATGTCTCAGTATTTGTTCACTTTTGTTCTAATTATCTTGAATCTTGATTCTTTATATTTGTCCACACTATTTTGAGAATGTCTGCTGCTATGCTTTAGAAATAACACGATGTTTTTTATGAACTATTTTGTTAATGAACATTAATTATGTACTTGTAATTATGTACTACACACCAGTAGTCCTTCTTAATGTGGAAAACACAGCCTTGAAGGGATTTCCTTATGCCATGGAGAGCTCAGTTTAGCAAAGTTTAGAGACTAGTGTAAACAAACTTTGATATTTTTGTCCTTTACTATTAGGTGTGGTGCCACTTCAAGTTTAGGAGAAACTAGACTTTTGCAGCTGCTTTCAAAACCATTTGTATAATCAAGTTTTCATGTTGATAGTGCTAACATGGTAAAGGATCACTCATTATCTGTCCTTATGACCACTCAGTCATAATGTATTGTAGTTGTTGCACATTTTAAAATTACATTACTAGGATTTTACTCTTAATTTTCACAATATACTCATTAGAGATACTGAAATTGAACAGCTCTGAAATAAATGTCTTTTCATTAAAAAGTGGACCTGAGAGCACAAAGAAAAAATATTTTCCTTTGCTTCAATTTCAGGAAATGTTCTTCTCCATTATGTGTTCTTTTACTGAAAAAATAAATAGAATAAACCAGTAACACTAAAATCTAGATTTTCAGCATGAAAGATATTTAAGCTACTTAGACATATTTATAAAGTGTTACTTGGGTTATCTGTTTTACAGTAAAATTTTACTATAAAATTTCTCCATTTAATAACTTTGTTGTGGCAGTTAGGATCAAGTTATCTCTAACAGTGTTTGGGATCAAATGTCATATTTTCTCCATAGGTTCAAATATTTGACCACTTGCTCTTCAGATGATGTCATCAGAAAGGTTGTGGAATGTTTGAAATGAACTCTCACTGGACAGAGTGAGTGACTTTGGGAGGCCCTGATTTTTCTAGTCTAGCCTCACTTTCTGGTCTCTTTGCAACCTGACTATAGATGTACTTTGATCATCTGGTTTATATTCCTGATACTCTTTGTCGTTCTTGCTGTAATATTCAGGTTACAAAGAGACCAGGAAGTGAGGCTCATGAACTCTCTCATTCCTCTATTCAGATGGACCAATAGTTGAACCTGGTGGTTAGTTATGGATCTCTGCAGCATCTGCTTCCATAAGCTTCTGGATGAAGGTTCGATAATGACAATTAGTATAGTCATCCATCTGATAATAGGGAATGGCCAGTTTAGGCACCCTCTTAACTACTGCTTGGAGTCCTAGCTGGCCCCATCTTGTGGGTTCTTAGGTTTTTCTCTAGCACTAGCCTTCCCTCTAACCTCACAAAGATGCCCTCTGTCAGAATATCCATTTCTTTGCTATCCCTCTCTTTGCTCAACCCACTCAACCATCTTATACTCTCATGTTCTCTTCTCATTTTTGTCTTGCTCCCTCTACCCAATGTGATCCCAGTTTACATAGTTCTTCTCTATTTCTCCTTCCCAGGGGGAAATCTATGGATGTTTCTTTTAACTTTCTCCTGTTTCCTTGTTGCTTTATAATACCACTTATGATAACTTACAGCTATAGTTATTTTGCAATATTTTGGGGGCATTTAAATTGTTCTTATATATATGTTTGTTTTGGTATTTGAATTATATTTTGTACATTTTCAGTGTTATTTTTATCATTGTCTCTCTATCAGGTAGCCTTCAATCAATTTTATTTTCCAGGAAAATATGGCTTTGAAATGAATATATCTTGTATTCCATTTGCTTTGACTGTTTTCTTTAAATAATTTCAGGTTTGCTGAACATATAACTCACTGATTCTGCTATATTCCCTTATTAGCAAGCCTCAAGACCTGTTGTGTACACCTCTTCTGCACTAGAATCACAGATAAGTCCTACCATGCTGGATTTAATGAAAGGGTTGGGAGATCTGAACACAGTTATCCAAGCTTGTATGGCAAGCATTATTGACTGACCTATCTTCTCAGCTCTTAATTTTATAGCTTATTAAGTGTACCAGTTTTGACTTTCATAAATCTCTGACCATATAATTCTAAAGATATTTATTTTTAATGCAGAATATTTTAAAACTAAATTTGTTCATTTACAATTTTACATATATATTTATATAGAGAGACATATATATACACACACATACATATATATGAACACACACACATACACACACATCCAGTTAATCTTCCAACATTTAAGGCTCTAATTGAACATTTCATTCTTGAATGTATTTTCTCTTTGCTAATTTTTATTGGTTCTTTTTCTCTATCTGGAATGTACTTTTGTTAAATAAACACAAAAGTCCTTTTGAAAGGTCTGTGCAGTTATTTTCCATTAAAGCAGAATGAATTGTATCTCATTTTATTAAATATTACAGAAGCCACTGTTACAAGCACATACTATTATGCTTTGAGTTTTCGGAGAAATCCTGGCCTTATCACTCATACTAAACCTAGTATATTTTGTCAAAGAAGGCATTCTGCAACAGAAATTCTCAATTTTGGATCGTTTGAATGAAAAGTGGTACAACTGTTGTAGACAGTTTGGCAATAGTTATCAAGACTAACCTACACATATTTTTGGTAAATAAAAGTGAAGTGATGAGACAAATAGTGTATTTTTTTACAGAATCATTATTTTTGTTTTATGTATATGTATATTTTGTCCGTCATTATATAATGGTATATCATGTTTGTAGAGTCCCCACAGAGACAAGAAGAAGGTATCATATCCCTGCAAACTTGCCTTATATCTAATTTTCTCTTCCTTATTCATAGTGGGAATCACATCTGGGTTTTCTGCAAGAGAATTAGGTGCTTTTAACAACTCAGCAATCTATTCTGTCCCAATATATAGGAACAAGGTAATAATTGTTACAACTTAGATAAAGTATAGTATGTTTATTAGTACATAAATAAACTGTCATATATCTAGTCAGTGGAAGGTAATTGGTGCTAGGAGGTGATGAGATATTAAGCCATGAAATAACAAAAAAGAAATTTCAAATTCATTATTTAGTTAAATAAGAATTTTAAACATATGCCTACTGTGATTATAACTACACAGCAGTCTGAACAAGGCAAAACTATGAGAGGATGTAAAAATATCAATGGTTGACAAAGGACAACAGAGGAATCATGAGTAGATAGATGTTTCACTTAGTATTCTTGGTGTCCAAAATCTTTCTGAATTATCTGTAAAGATGGTTACATCCATATACAGACTCAGATGCATGAAAAGCACCATGACTAGTGTGAAGTCAAATGTAAGTTATGCCAGCATCTTGCAAGGGTTGGTAAAGAGGAAATTATGAAGCCCAGGTTTTTGAACTCTTGCTGTTTGAGTAGAATTTAAAAATCTCAAATATTCCTTTGAGACCCCTGTCTCATTAATTTCAGTATGAATTTTGTCAGCATGAAGACTGAATTCTAAGACATTAAAATTAATTTCCTGGCAAGCTTAGGTAAAATTAGCTTCTATGAGATAGTGTAGTATTTTTGTGGGACCTCAGGGGCCATGGATAAGAGTTATATAGAATTTTAAGTGGATTTAACTGAGGTGTAATGTAATGTGTTTTTTACCATAAAATACTTTACATGCACCCCTCAATTACAGAAACAAGTGCTTATTACTCATTCTACAGAGTACGAGTTATTGTCAAGACATTACAATCCCCAGAATTCAATGTTTTTTCCTATGTGCTGCTACTCTTTTATTATTTTCAATATAGTTTACCCTAATATAGGTCTAAAATGTTCATAATTTTTCTGCCGTGTCCCATGAGTATGGTGGGAATGTTCATCTGTATGCTGTAAATAAAGGAACTAATTTGGCCTATGTCTGGTGCTGTAGAAATAGGTGGAGGAATCACAGGATAGGCAAGAGAAGGAGAAGTCAGGCAGACTCGATCCAACTGCCAAATAAGAAACATGTAAAGGACCCAGGTGAGCCACTGGCACAGCCACATGAAAAAACAGATTAATGGAAGTGGATTGAAGTAAGATGAAAGAGTAGCTAGCAAGGTGCCTGAGACATGTTGAACAGGATGAAATTAAGAGAAGTATCTGAGTGATTCTTTGGCTAGGGGGAGGGGGAAGCAGCTGCAGATGGGTGAAACCTCTGACTCATATGGGGTTATGCATTTACATGTGTGTATGCATGAAGTCAATGTATAGGGTGGTCTTTCTTCATTCTTCCATCTTATTCATCAAAACAAGGTCTCCCAACCAAAGCAGAAGTTATCAAATATAACTAGTCTCATCATATCTGTGTTCTAAAGGAAGAATTAGGGGAGGGCTGACATTTGCACAATGTCATTCTTATATTGGTTCTGGGGATCTTAACACTTATCCTCCTTGCATAGGAAATACTTTGCTCACTGAGCATTCATGCATGACACGATGCATTTAACCATGAGTAAAACTATCACATTTTTGTTGACTCACAATTAGGACTTGTTTTGATAAAAAAATTTTATAAGTTCCTTAGGTTACCATTATAAAAAGGAACATTACAAGCAAAATTCAATACACTACATTTGGTAAGAATAACAGAAACTAAAAAAATTAAGTACAAAATAGTTGCATAATTAATACGTAATTTTCTTCAGGTATCTATTAACTTTATTTTAAATATAATTTTTTAAAGAATGAAATGGTTTATTTTAATTTACAGTTTCACAGTGACAGAAACCATCAAGGCAATAAAGCACAGCATACACAGGGCATGCCCCTAAATGGGTCTATGTAAATCCATGTCCATCCTCTCTCTTAAAGGAAGAAGACATTTTGCAGTCTGTCTCTCTTCCTCTCTTCTGTTTCTCTGTTCCTGTACTTGCCTGTCAACACTCCTGAATAAACTCTTGTGTGATCCTTGTAGTGTGTGTGTGTCTTTTCTCATGGTTAAAACCAACACCAGTTGTCTGGTCATATACTCATCCACATCCTTCAAACTTCACTGGGAAACAGAATAACATCTCTACTTAGTAGGTTCAAGATAAGAAACATGAACATATTGATCAATTGTTTATTTCATTAACATAATTCTGCACTTCTTTATTCTTAGTATTGAACATTGAACCAGTTGTGGGTCTCTGTGTTAATAATCACACAGCATAGAATCATTTGAAATCATATCATCAGATAGAAGAAAGAATCATCACTGATGCAGTTTGAGAGATGCACAAATATAAATCATTGCAATCAGTTTATCACTGTGGCCACATAGCAGAATAATAGTAAGAGATTCTTTCATACATAGAACCTTTAACTATGACATTTAGCTATAGATTCTTAGACATACATCTGATATCGGAAGTGGGTTTCAACTTGAAGAGAAGGGCTTACATGCAATCGAATTTGGTTGATTATTGGAAAAAGGTATCTGGCTGTCTTCAAACTCATATGTCATGCTGCATTATAATTTTTTAGTATCAAAATAGAGTAAATAGTCATTGTTTAGAACTTTGCACATACTAAAAAATATGTCATTTTTTTGGAAAATTACATAGAAAAGTAATTCTCAGAGGCAAGCTTCAAAACGTAATGTTATTTTTTATTTATTTATATTTTTTATAATTATGAATAAAGAAATCACACTTTCTAACCTTGTATATCCTTATTTAAGGTCCCTTCTCCCTCCCACCAATCAGGTCATTCTCTCTTCTCCACATCTCCCCATCCCCACCATGGGCAGGCAGTCTCAAGGTCCCAATATTGCTTAGTTCAGCCTCCACTCTTGGCAGATCCAGCTTTCTCCTTGCAACATCAAGAATGAGTCAGGTGTTCCTCTAGGGGGAGTGGGATCCAAGGAGTCAGTCTAGGGTATTTCTGATCTCAAACTGTTCATGGTTGTAGTTTGCAGCTTGGGCATGCTTTGCTTTTTTTTTTTTTTTTTTTCTTTTTTTGTTTAGAGTCCACTAATGAGTGAGTACATCCCCTGCTTATGTTTCTGAGTTTGTGATACCTCGCTCAGGAGGATAGTCTCCAAATGCATCCATTTGCCTGCAAATTTTAGGATATCATTTTTTCTTACTGCTGAGTAGTACTCCATTGTGTAGATGTACCACAGTTTGTTAATCCATTCTTCAGATGAGAGGCAGCTAGATGGTTTCCAGGTTCTTGCTATTACAAATAATGCTGCTATGTACATAGTTGAAATAATGCCATTGGAGTGCGACTGTGCATCTTTAGAGTACATACCCAGAAGTGGTATTGCTGGGTAATTGGGGAGATTGAGTCTCAGTTTTCTGAGAAACTGCCAAAGTTTCTTTACTTTGGTTCATTTTGCAAAATTTTAAATGTTTTTTTTTTCTGCTTGTTATAATACTCCTTATTTGTAATTATAGGGGATACAAAGTCCTATTGCTCATAGATAATCCCTAGGAAAAGCAAGAATTTTTTAAACACTTAGGAAGAAATATATATCCTCCTTTCCGCCTAGAAAGCTGAGGATGGATGTGGTTAATATCCTTTTGATCTCTTGTTATCTGTATGACCAGATCTTCCCCTATACTCATGTAAACAGACTTGGAGGTAGTTATTCCACTGAACTTAGCAAACTCTGTACTATCTGTATGTCAATACCAGATCCTCCTACAGGCCTTCATATACCACATATAGTCTTTCTGTGATCTTAATTTTATGGAAGAAGGGATATGTATTTTGAAAATACTTTCAATGTAATTATGCCTTAAGTTTATTGTAGTATGAAATTAATTTACACTAGAAAACTTTTTTTACCAAATTTTAATGTACTTAAATATGCTTATATACTCTATAAACACTCTATTTTCAGATTCTAAAAGTTTAAAGCAACATCCACTACAAAGTCATGTACCTGGCTTCCTTTATCCATCACCAGTGGTACTCTGCTGCTCGTGGAGTATACAAAGACCTCCATGTATACCATTGGTATTTCAGAGGCAGGTATGGTAGTGGCAATTCACCACCAAAGTAGAAAGAAGCTGCTTTATTATCCATAGACATTTTGTCATTGAGAAATAGAGAAACAAAGCTCAGCTATTTTTTTAACTTTTTTTTTCATTTTACCTATGGAGCACATTCCCCCCTACCTTTCTGCTGCTTCCTCTTCTCCCTCCCATCCAACCCCCAACTACTCCTTATAGGGAATAATTTCCCCCATGGGTAGTCAACACTGGCTGATATACCAAGTTGACACAGGACAAACACACTTGTCACAGCATCAAGACTGAGGAAGGAATCACAACATACAAAATGGGCTCTAAAAAGTCACTTCATGTACTCAGGATAAGTCCTGTTCACTTTTTCAGGGGACCCACATACATATCAAGCCATACAACTGTCACACACATTCAGAGGGCCTAGTGTGGTACTGTGTAGGTTCCCCAGATGTCATTCTAGAGTCTTTGAGCTCCTCCTAGGAAGGGTTAAGATCTCTTGGATAAACTGGGAGGGGTGAGTAGAGGGAAGAGGATGGAAGAGTGGAAACATGAGGGTTCCAGATGGCTGAATTGGGGCAGGGATAGAGCAGGAAAGCAATGAAAGAGGTATCTTGAATAGAGTGAGCCATTGTTGAGTCAGGGAGAAATCTGGTGCAATGGAAATCCCCAGGAACCCACAAGGATATTCCTAGCTAAGACTCATAGCAATGCTTGAGGGATGCTTGAACTAACCTTCTCCTATACTCAGATTGGTGACTATCCTAATTGTCGTCATAGATCCTATATTCAGTGAATGTTAGAAACTGATACAGAGATCCACATCAGAGCCTTGGGCCAAGCTCCTGGAGCTCAGCTGAAGAGAGGGAGAAAAAAATTATAGGAGCAAGATGGGTAAAGATCATGATAGGAAAAACCACAGAAAAAGCTCGGTATGGTCCAAAATAGATAGGTTCTCAGAGAGAGTGAAGTGACAAAGAAGTTTGTCTTCAGGATCTGTACACACACACATATACACACACAAGACACCTTAATATGACTGTTTGTCTCATGGTCTGAACTCATTTTGGTCTTACAAAGTATATTAATGCCTTTCTGTATCAGGATAATCTAAAGAAATCAATTTAATGTGTTGTTCTCAGAAGCATTGCATTTCCTGATGTAACCTCAGAAAAACAATATTATCACTTATTTATCTCTTGCTTAAAGCTGTCATAATCTCAGTTATGCTGAAAAGATCCTGTGTCCTTCTTATAACTACTAACATTATTATTTTACAAAAAATAAACATTGTAAAAAATTTTAATTACTCTTATGTTCTCACCAAGTTTTCAAAAAGAAATTTATTACATCTTTATAAAGTATATTTAATAAAAGCCAATATTTAAAGCAAAACTTTAAAAAAATTATAATTCTGTATATAGAAATAAACACTATTTTTATTATACATATTCATGAATTTACCACCTATATAATTTTATTGCTCTTTTACAAAATAGCCAATAAAGTTAGGTTCTTGGACTTTGTTTCTTGGCAGAGAAATTATTGAAGAACTTGAAGCCATGTTTTAAAATCATAATATTTTGCATATAATTTTATATTTTCCTCTTGCCCATAACATTATATTATAAACATAAATGCCTTTCTGTAAACATCATTTAAATACCTGTTCAGCATGATCCAAGTCTATGTGCCAAATTCTTCAACATAGATGCAAATATCAAGTTATATTACTTGGATGAATCAGGCAAAAAAAAAGTTAGCATCTGTTTATACAGGAGATATCTTCATAATAAGGAATTATGAGAGAATAAAATGACTTCATGGAAATTTAGCTAGGTAAAATTATTCTGAAACAGCATCTGCACACACAAATACATCTTCCACATTTCATGAAAATTACAGGGCATATTTAATTTCATAAATGAATCGTAGATGTTGTGGGTGTATTTTAGCAAGTGCAATATAATATCTCAGAACCTACTAAACTGTAAAATTTCTGCTGCATCAGCCAATCTATGCTTATATCTGCCACTTTGTCCAAAGGCAATAAAGCAAAAAAGCTTCTACATATCACTAAGGGACTATAAGCTCTATTTATTTAAAGGAAAATTTGAAAATTTTATTTTTTCACTTTTATATGACTGATGTATCATGTTCATCTGGTGGCATCAAATGCTAACTGTCAGTAAAACTGTCATTTAGTAAAAAAAAGAAATATATGATGTTTACTCTGTGTCAATTCCTAGATGAAAGGGGATCCTGGGGAAAGAATTACTTGCACAAATTTTTAAAATGTTTTCAATGATCTGGCAATATGTCTAGTCCAATTGCTTAAAAATATTCTATTTGCAAACTTTAACTAGGGTAATATAGCATATCAAGTAAAAAGCTAACCGTGTTATGTAAAATTACTGGCCAGTAATTAAACATGAGTGCTTACAATGGATATACACTATGTGATTCTACCTTCAAATGCATTACTTTTCTGTAATCAGATTTGAGAATGTTGTTATTACTATGGATGTAGTCTTAGGGTTACTATTTCTGTGATGAACACCATGTTCAAAAGCAATTCTGTGAGGAAAGTACTTGTTTGGATTATACTTCTACACCACAGTTCATTGTCAAAGGTTGTCAGAACAGGAACAAAAACAAGGCAAGAACCAGGAGGCAGGAGTTGATACAGAGGCCATGAGGAATGTTGATTACTGGCTGTTTCCTATGACTTGCTCAGACCAAATTCTTATAAACTTCAAGACCACTAGACCACAGAGGGTACCAACCACAATGGGCTGTTCTTGCTCCCATCAACACTAATTAAGAGAATATCCTAGGTGCTTCAGATCACAAGCTGGTTATAGTTTGCAGTGGTCATAGTTTGCAGCTTGGATGTGCTTTGCTTTTTGTTTAAAGTCCACCAATGAGTGAGTACATCCTCTGCTTATCTTTCTGGTTTGTGATACTTTGCTCAGGAAGATATTCTCCAAATCCATCCATTTGCCTGCAAATTTTAGGTTATTATTTTTTTATACTGCTGAGTAGTGCTCAGTTGTGTAGATGTACCACAGTTGAAGGGGTATCTGAGTTGTTCCCATGTTCTTGCTATTACAAATAATGCTGCTATGAACATAGTTGAGCTAATGCTTTTGGGATGCGAATGTACATCTTTATGGTATATGTCCAATAGTGGAATTGCTGGATCCTTGGGGAGACAGATTCCCAGTTTTCTGAGAAACTGCCATACTTGGACTGGCAACTTGGAGCCCATGCCCTCCAGAGGAACACCTGACCTAGTCTTGAGATTGTGGTGAGGAAATCGGACTTGTCTGGAGTGGATGCTGAACTAAGTAACTTGGGACCTCCTGCCCTTTCTGGGGAGGAGATGAGGAAATGGGGAGAAGAGAGAGTGACCGGGAGGAGTTTGTAGGGGAAAGAGAGTTTGAACAGGGGGACACATGGATAAAAATATTAAAAAAGAGAGAGACTATCCTAAAGGTATGACTGCAGACTAACCATATGGAGTCATTTTCTTAAGTGAAGGTCCATCCTATGAAAGAAGCTCGTTTCAAGTTGATATAAAACTATTCATCACAGGTATGTAATTCACACAGTTCTTACAAAACAATTCTTCTGGTTATATTCTTTTCTTTACAGTAACGTTTGAAAATAATATTGTATTTATTTTTTGAGAATTTCATATCGTCTATTCTTGAGCTCTTCTAATATTCACATTGCAACATCATGTCTTCTCTTTTATTACTATTTTACTTTTTTTAATACCCACTTACCCAAGTTTGTTTTGCTAATGTATACATGGGTATTGTTCTACCTATTGAAGCATAATCCACCAAGAAGAGACCACAACCTTAGAAAAAATGAATTCTCTCTTTCTGTCATTCACTTGTCAATAATTCCTCTTGTAGAAATGTAGACTTGTGATGCATTAGGATAGTTTAGTTGCTTGATTTTGCACAGGTGTTGTCCAGAAACCATAGCTTCTGTGAGTTTATGATGGTCATGGTTCTGTCATGCTCAGCTGATACTTATGCTCCAGTCTTTCACAATCAAGGCTTTGTGCCCCACCTTGTGTATGTGACACAGACATCCCATTTAGCAACACACCTAGTTATTCTCTTCATTGTTTTCCAATTTCCTAAATATGTAAAGTGTTGCAGTACATTCTAAATTTACTTTTTAATATCTATAAATTACTGCATCTTTCAATCATCTTGAAAGAAGTGATTATGGTGCAATGGATAATAGTTAATGAAGAAAAATTAAATAATTTTGCATTCCTTTTTCATTTTTACTTTATATCTACTATCATTCTAATCTCTAAAATTTTGAGAATGGTCATAAGCACTTATTTTTTCTAGGTTAAAAGTCCTAGAGTCCAAATCAACATAGAAAATAATGAATTTATTGAGAAAATTTCTTTTTTCATACCCATTATCTCTATATTCTCAGCCACAAAATTATACTCCAATATATCTTTAAAAGGTTCAATAATGTTTTTACCTTGGGTATAGGGATAAGAAGTTTTTGTTGTTGTTTCTATTGAGTCAGGGTTTCTCTGTGTAGCTTTGAAGCCTGTACAGTAACTCATTTGCTCGGTAGATCAAGCTGGCTTTGAACTCATTCTTAGAGATCTGGCTCCCTATTTCTACCTCCCAAGTGCTAAAATTAAAAATACAAGTATCGCTCCGGGTGTCATCCACCCAGACAATCCCTGACCCGTCCGACACCCTTTTCACAGTGCCATCACTGCCCAGCAGGAATATGATTTTAAATGTAGTAATGTTTTATGCTGGACTATCACTGTGGCAGTAGTATTGTTGTTGTTGGTCGTGGTGGTTTTGTTTTTATGAAAAACTGGATAGGTTTGATTTATTTTCTGCTGAACATGTTGTTGTACGTCAAAGTTAACAACTCTAGGCTACTACAAACATGTGACTACCATGTATCATTCCAGATATATAACCATGACGGTCATTTTTGTGATCCCCATGTATTGCAGTTAGGAAAGATTATTTAATTGCTTCTCTCACTAAACAGCCTGCATAGTACTATGGAAGCTATACTGCAAGGAGAAGGCTTTCAGATGAGATCCAGTTCAAATCCCCTGAGTCCTAAGTTCTAACTATGTCTTTGCAATAAGTACCTGACCTCATTCCCTGAGAGGTAACCAAGTGCTACATCTGTAGCATTAATAGTCATTGTTTCTGGAGTTACTGGATTATCTAAAACAGAGCTTCTTATGTCTGTTAGTGTATTTTTTATGGTTCTGTAGAGAGCATTCACTTTTCTTTTTAAAAATTCTTTATAGCTCACAATTTCTGTTTTTATTATTTTCAAAATTGTAGTGTAATTACATATCTTCCTGGCCTTTGTTCCCTCAAAACACTTTCATATACAAATCCTTGCTTTCTTTCAAATTTATAACCTCTTTCTTATTGTTGTTATTATATATATATATGTATAGAGAGATATATGGGCTTGCAGAAAGACAATTGCCTTAAGTAATTTTTAGTTAAACAAAAATAATGTATTTTTTTTTAGAATTCTCAAACAACCTTTGTGTTATTTGCTACCTCTTATCAAAGAAGTTTCTATTTACAGCAAGTGAAGATTATCAAGAAAATCACAACTGAATTGTGATTTGTGAGGAGACAAAGAGATCATCTGGAATACAATTCCCTCCAAAATACATATGCACAACAGTTTCTGTATCTATAACTCAGGTAACACTACATAAAAGGAGGCAAAAATATTTGGGTCAGAATATCAGAAAGTTTGCTGTGAAATAGTCTCTTTTAGAAATGGCTGCATAAACAACACTGGAATAATGAAATGGCAATACAATGGATATGTTAACTTAAAGGGGGAAATTTTTATAGATTCTCATTCTAATAACTATAGACAACTAATTACTTCTTGGAGAAGGAGAATTAGTCTCTTATCTCCCTTATTGGTTGTCCAGTGCAGAGTGGTAATCCCTAAAACCATCTATACCCTAACAACAAACAGACTCAGCAGATTTTATTTATATATTTTTGTACACAAAATATACCCATGTTATATGCAAATATGATAACCAAAGAAAAAAAGGTTGTCAACTGGGGTGGTGTTCATGGAGGGGCTATGGGAGGTACCATCAACAGAACAGTTGTAATAAGACGTTTCTGGTTTGGCCTAGCCCTAAGATCTGGACCAGCAGTCCCAATTAAACTGCCCTCAGCCGCTTGATGCCAAATAATCACATGAAGTATTACATTAATTATATGCTTTTTGGCTTATGGCTCAGGCTTATTATCAGCTAGCTCTTTTAACTTAACACATTTTAATTTATGTCTTGCCATGTGTCTTGTGGCTTATGTGTCTTGCTGTCTTGGCTCATAGCATCTCTTTGTGTCTCCACCCTTATACCCTTTATCTGCCTGCCTATACGGTGACTTTCCATAGGACAAATGGTTGATTTATTATTCAATGATAATTCAAAGTATAGAGAAAGACAGCTCAGTAACTTCTCCTTTACTGTCTAATTAAAAAAGGAAGGTTTTAGTTTCGACATAGCAAGATTTTCTACAACAAAATAGCTATCAAACAAGAACTGCAGTTATGACACTCTGACAACTAGAACACCGGAGCCTCCTGATACTCAGCTAACCAATAGGTTAGCAGTTCCCCTCCCTCAGCGCAAGTGGAGATCTTGCTACTCTCTGAACCCAGCCCAGGGACACATCCTCCAACACTCCAACAACACCCAACTCTGTGCCTATCCAGAGAAAACTGGAAGAGTGGCCCAAACCCCATATCCAACTAAACACAGCTGGAGGTACATCCTATAGGCTGCCCCCTCCCCCAAAACTGCAAGCTTCATCATCACACTTTTACAACTGGACCACCTGAACCTTCCCGATACAGAGTTGACCATGAACTAAGAGCCAATTAAGAGCTGACTAAAAAAAAAAAATCCTGCAACAGTGAGAAAAACAGCTTCTTGGCTTACAACCAATTGAGAGCCAAGTCAGAGCAGACCCTGCAATTATTGGAGAAACACAGCCCTCCAGGCCCACAACTGACAAAGAGCTGACCAACCTAGAGCTGAGTAAGAGTGAACCAAGGAAACAATGGGCAGATGTCAGTACAAGAACACATATAACTGTGGTGCCCAACCTCACCAGCAAGGAAGAACGCGACTCAGGATTCTTCTCTCCAGCCATTTTATTCAGGACCTTTTTACAATCTTCTGAATTCTCTCTCCAGGAGGAAGCCCGCTTGTGGCTAAATACCCTCTGGGCCTCCAACCCCAGTAAGCCACGTGGACATCGCCCAAAGGCCCTAGGATGCGGAAGCAAGCCACCATCCTTGCCTACAGCCAAATAAGGAGTTGTTTACTCCAGAGAGCACTAGCCCTCGGGAGGGCTGAAGGTGGAAACCGGCACCATCTTTAGGGTGCGGTACAATGCAGCTCCCTACAGTTCCCCCTTCTTTATTAAAAAAGGCAGGCAGAAGCAGAGGTCTAGTCTCTGAAGTGCAAAAGGAACATGTACAAGTATTGCTCCGGGTGTCATCCACCCAGACAATCCCTGACCCGTCCGACACCCTTTTCACAGAGGCAGGCAGTTGGGTGTCAACCTGCATGCAACCAGACATACTCCTCATGAGTTCCCATAAGTCAGAGTACTCATGTGCAGTGCTAAGCCTCGCATCCTGCAAAACATTCTTAAGGCTTCTCCTTTAGGGAGACCAAGCAAGCTTAGGGGGACTGATCGACTCCAAAGGCTGAAAAATGCTTGGACAACCGTGGCTGCATCGCGACACTGAAGGAACCTAACACGGCAAATGCACCACAGGCAAACTAGGAATATCAGCACCATCAGGCTCTCTAGAGCTCCCATTCCTGCCCACTCTTTCTCGTGATCCATAGTGGTGGAGAACCAGGACACCAGTCCTTCTGCCAGGTCCTCCTCCACTCCGGTAGAATTCACGATCACCATGATCACTCTCAGCTGGGTCATCAAGTTTTTGAATTCACTAATCCAATTTCCTAAAAGATAACTTGACAACTGTTTAGACAGATTTACAGCATGAATAAATTTCTGATATTGCACACTAGTCCCACATAATTCTGGAAACTTCCCTTCACAGCCATGCTTGGCTAGCTGCCAAAGAGTATCAATCTACTCTTGGACCAGGTTGATCCTTTGATTAATAAGCATCAAGCCTCCTTTTAACTGGGCAATAAGATTCTTTTGTATGTCTAGGGCCTGTACTACATTAGCCAAGACCACATTCAAAGTCTGCACAATCTGCACGATATGGCTTGTGGCTCCTATGGCAGCCAATGAGATGGCTGCAATTATGGCAAGCACTTATCTGTACCATCAGGGCCAGCAACAGGAGCTTCTGCATCATCTGTTTGCTCCCCCGCCTCATTTACCTTTCCCGATTGAATCTTCCTGGTCAGACGCTCTGGTACCCAAACTGGATCATTTCTATCCTGGGGGAAAATACAAACAGACTCTCTAGCCCATGTCAAAACAGGATCCGGGCCGCACCAGCAATGTGGAGGATGTCTTTCCATTTCACCAGTCCTTTCTGCATAGTGCCTGGATTGGCGTGCCGGTCTGCTGCCGCAGCCCCATGGGCATCCAAATTTAGAAAATTAAGAGTAAAGAGAGCTAGGGAAAGTCTTTCCTTTGGGGTACGGCCATGGCCTATTCCCCCTTTCTGTTTAATAAGGCACTCCTTGAGTGTGCGGTGAGCTCTTTCCACTATGCCTTGTCCTTGGGGGTTATAAGGCAGACCATGGATCAATTGCACTCCCATCTGTGCACAGAACATTGCAAATTGACATCTGGTATATCCTGGGCCATTATCAGTCTTAAGCTAAATTGGTTTTCCCCAGGCTGCCCATGCCTCAAGGCAGTGAGCGATAACATTACGCCCTTTCTCTCCATTTAGGGCAGTGGCATAGATAATACCAGAACAGGTGTCAATTGACACGTGCACATATTTGAGGTTGCCTAATTCAGAAAAATGTGTCACATCCATTTGCCAAACTTTAAGAGGAAGCAAACCCTGGAGTTTAATTCCCAACGACGGGGAATGCTGAAACTCCACACAATGTGAACAGTTCAGAACTATTTGCCTGGATGCTTGCCTAGAAAGCTGAAATTTACTTTGCAAAGTTCTGGCATTAACATGGTATAACTGATGAAATTCTGTGGCTTGTATAATGGGGGTGGCAGTAAATACCCATTCTTGCCGGGTGGCAGCATCCACTAGGGCATTGCCTTTGCTCAGAGGCCCAGGTAAGCCAGTGTGGGCTCTAATGTGTTGGGGAAAAAACTTCTTAGAGTGTTCCTAATAAGATCCTGTAACTGAGAGAATAAACCTGCAACTGAACTGAAAGACCTTATAGGACCCGCCACCTCAAGAATTTTCAAGACATTAACAACATAAACTGAATCAGAAATCAAATTAAATGCACAAGAAAAGGTTTTAAAAACCTCTAATACTATTTACAGTTCTGTTATTTGAGGGGTTCCTGGAGCAAATTGGCATTGGACCGGTGATTGGCCTTGGGCCATGTATACCCCTACTCCGGTCTTAGAGCCGTCTGTAAACACATTAATTGCACCAGGAATAGGTTCTGTAGCTGTCACCTTTGGAAAACAACAGGATGCTCCTTAAAGAAAGTCATTAATGGGTGTTGTGGATAGTGGTTGTCTAATTCACCAGAGAAGGAGCATCGGAGTATAGCCCAGTCATCAATGGTGGCACACAGCACAGAAATTTGTGCTGCAGTGAAAGGCATCACAATGCTCTCTAGGAGCAGACCAAAAAACTGTAAAGCCTGTTGAAGACCATGCTGGGCCAACTCAGCAACAGCTGTGGGATAATGCTCGATACTCTTATTTGGGGAGACCTTGGGGTGTGTCCATAGCACAGGTCCTTGTTGCCACAGCACCCCTGTGGATTGTCTAAAAGTGGGCAATCTACATAGCAACAACTTCTGATCCTCTTGTACTTGCATCAAGCATGCTTGTCTTAACTTATCTTCTACCAACTCTAGTGCTTGATGTGCTTCTTTGGTAAAATGCCTAGGGGAATCTAGGGCAGGATCACCTTTAAGAATGCCATATAGGGGTTTTAACTCATAATTTGCCAAATTTAGAAATCCCCTAACCCAATTTATATCCCCTAATAATTTTTGATAATCGTTCAAAGTCTTTAAATTGTCCTTTCTTATCTCTATCTTCTGGGGTTGAACTACTCGATGAGCAATCCTTGCTCCCAAATAACCAACAATCTGAAAAATTGTACCTTTTGGGGGGCAATAAAGAGCCCTCGGCACTGGAGTGCTTTCACCAGCACTTCAAAGGCTTCTTCTACCTCACCTCTCTGTTTTCCTGCTAACAGTACGTCATCCATATAATGGACACAGCGCACCTTAGGAAAGGCTTCACGTACTGGTTGCAGGGCATGCCCCACGTATAGCTGACATATAATAGGGCTATTAGCCATCCCCTGAGGCAATACGACCCATTCAAATCTCTCATCAGGCTCCTCATGATTACATGAGGGAAGCGTGAAAGCAAATCTTTCTGTATCTTTTTTATATAAAGGTATGGAAAAGAAGCAATCTTTAATGTCTACTGCTATGATATGCCATTGTGAAGGCAAGGCCATCAACAATGGAAGCCTTTGTTGTACTGGGCCCATAGGTTGCATCTGATTATTTATAACTCTTAAGTCATGCAATAATCTCCATTTTCCCGATCGTTTCTTAATCACAAATACAGGTGTATTCCATGGCGAAGTAGAGTGTATAATATGCTTCTGTGCTAGCTGTTCCTGCACTAGTTCTTGGGCTGCTTTCAATTTTTCTAAAGACAGGGGCCACTGAGGGACCCATACAGGTTTCTCAGTTTTCCAGGTGATGGGAATGTCATCCTCAGTGGCCCCTATGAAAAACCCAATCCTTGCCTTGGCACTCTATATTGAGGCATGACAGGATCCTTCCTACCCTGCAAGTGCTTTCCTAAACCAAATTCTGGGTGAAATCCCATGTCTTTTATAAACCTCTGGGATGTCACTGAATATTCATTGCAAAGCTTAAAGCCCATGTCTTTTAATAGGTCTCTCCCCTAGAGAGTAATGGGTAAATCAAGCACATAAGGTTATATTCTGCCTGAGTGACCTTCATCACTTCTCCAGGAAAGTTGTCTTGCACTAACTTCAGGAGTCTTGGCGTACCCCAAGCCTTGCAAGGTTTGTGAGGAGACCTGAAGCGGCCACCCGGAGGGCCAGTCCTTCCTTGCTATAATGCTTTTGTCAGCACCAGTATCTAACAGTCCTAGAATCCTTTTATTATCTACTGTTAAGGTTAGAATGGGTTGCTGATTCAGCTCTACAGACAAGAACGTCAAGTCCATGCCTGTGGACCCAAATCCTCCTTTTCCCCTTTCTTTCTGAGCGGCAGGGTAGCGGCCATGTAGGCTAGGAAGAATCACTAATTGTGCTATTCTATCACCTGGAGATATAGCAGTAATCCCTTTTGGGGATTCCACCATTATCTTTACTGTTCCTGTAAAGTCTGGGTCTATTATGCCTGGGAGAACTCTAAGGCCTCGTAGTGTTGAGGATGATCGCCCTATCAACAAGCCCATGGTGTCAGGCTCCCAGAGGCCCTGTAAAGTCTGACTCTATCACCTGCACCCCCATTTGAGGGGTTAGTATGAGTCTGGTGGTGGCACGGAGGTCCAGCCCTGCAGAGCCCTTAGTGGCTCTCTGCGGTCCTTCGGGTGGCGCAGGGTTGGCCACCATTCCAGTGATTGGCCCTCGGCCTGGTCTGTCACTGCCCCAAATATTTGTGGGCCCTGAGGACGGGGGCCCCGCAGCCCGTTTTTTGGATGGGCCCCTGCTTGTTGGTAGTCAATGGGCCATCCTTCTGCATCCCTAACTGAGCGACACTCATTTGCCCAATGCCTCCCCTTCTGGGCTGTACAAGGCGTGGCTCATCCCTCCTTGCGCCATTTCCTTGGTCAGGGCAGTTCCGCTTTAAGTGGCCTATTTTACCACATCGGAAGCAAGCTCCTGAGGCCCCTGGGTTGTTCCCCCTTTTCTTGGTGAGTTTCACCACGGCTGCAGCTAACCCTGCATTGGTCAGTGGGCCCCCTAACTGTCGGCATACCTTCATCCATGCTTCAAGTCCCCTATTTTTATAAGGAGTAATGGCAGCTCGGCATTCCTTGGTACATTGTTCATATACTAGCTGCTTAATCAAAGGCATGGCAGTGTCAGGATCACCAAAAATGCGGCCTGCAACCTCCACTAGTCTGGTCACCAAATCAGAAAAAGGCTCAGTGGGTCCTTGTAGGATCTTAGTAAGGTTTCCACTCACCTCTCCTTTATTTGGGAGAGATTTCCAGGCTTTGATGCCAATTTTATTGATCTGCTCATAGACTTGCGCAGGGTAGCCTGTCTGCTGCTTAGCAAAATGACCCTGTCCCAATAGCATGTCCCTGTCCCATGCCTGGTTCCCAGCTGCCTGGTTTGCTGCTGCTTCCTCATTAGCAAACTCAATCAAAAACGATCCCCAGTCTAAATATTGTCCTGGACTAAGGCATGCTCTTGCAAGATTGCTCCAATCATTGGGCGTCATGCAGTGTCTACTCAATGCCTCCACTTGTGCCAAAGTGAAAGAGGCAGTAATGCCATAAGTTCTTACTGATTCGGCCAGTGACTTGATTACTTTAAAATCCAGGGGCTCTTCATAACGATTCCCCTGGGGATCTTGGAATACAGGGAATGCCGACATGAGTTTCTGTCTCACTTTACTCCATACTGCAGGGTTAAAGGACCGATTGCGGCCACTAAAGCCACCCCCTCCATCTGAGTAAGCTGGGGGAGTGGATGGCAGAGGGCCACGCTTCCCAGGAAGCAAACGCTCCCTCAGGGCTAGCCTCTTTTCCCTCTCTCCCTTTTTTGAAACCAATTTCTTAGTTTCTCTTTCCTTTCCTGACTCCTCCGACCTGGATAGGTCTTCTTCAGAACTACTGCTCTCAAGGTCCAAAAACTGAAGATCCTCTAAATCTGGGTAAGTGTTTCCCCCGGAATCTGATCCTTCAGTTCTAAGGCTTCTCACTTCTTCACTGCTCGCCCCATCAGATCTTTCCTCTCTTAATTGTTCTAAAGCGGTCTGACCCCCTTCAATTGCCTCACAGCACCTCTGATCGTCCAAACAATCTCAAATCACCCTCCAAATGGTTCTCATGCCTGCCTTTAGAAATCCCTGTTCATAGGCAAAGTCTAAATCTTGCCCTAACTTCTCCCAGGAGGACACCGTTAGACTGCCCGTAACAGCAAACCATGGAGCTGCAATGTCACATTCCTTTAAAAATCTCTCTAATGTGCTTTCCTTAATTTCCAGACCTTTGGTTTGTAACAGCTCCTGTAGAGCTAGAAAAATTGGATGTGAGGTAGACTTATCCCTCCTTTTATATCCCTGATCTTGCTTTCAGAATTTTCTCAGAGCCTTTGTCAAACAGCCTCAATTTCACTTTCTCTATTCCTGCTCTGCTAAATAGCCCCAATTTCAGCTTCCCTATTCCTGCTGCGTGTCCACAGCAATGAGAGGTTACGCTTGCTCGTCAGCAAGCTCCCTCTCCTCCGTCTTTCTCTACAGACGGAGCTCTGCCCGCTATAACCGCAGATCCCAATTACCTGGGACTTACCGGTATACCCCCTGACGGTGGAGAGTTCTGGATCCCGTCATCCGTCGGAGCGATTCCCCGAAGCGATTCCCCAGTCCGGACCACCAGTTGTCGTACCCAACCTCGCCAGCAAGGAAGAATGCGACTCAGGATTCTTCTTTCCAGCCATTTTATTCAGGACCTTTTTACAATCTTCTGATGTCTCTCTCCAGGGGGAAGCCCGCTCGTGGCTAAATACCCTCGGGGCCTCCAACCCCAGTAAGCCATGTGGACATCGCCCATAGGTCCTAGGAAGTGGAAGCAAGCCACCATCCTTGCCTACAGCCAAATAAGGAGTTGTTTACTCCAGATAGCACTAGCCCTCAGGAGGGCTGAAGGCGGAAACCGGCGCCATCTTTAGGGTGTGGTACAATGCAGCTCCCTACATACAACAATATAAAGAACAACGAGACATCACTAGAAGAAGCTGGTGGTTCTACAGCATCAAGACCTGAACAGAGCAATAATGAGGAAACATAAAGAAACAAATTTAAAAATGTTATGAGATAATAGAAGCTTTAAGAGAGGATATAAAATCCCCCCTAAAAAAGAGAAGAAAATATATTAAAAAAAAACCAAAATTAACAAATCCCCAAAAGAAAACAAAGAAAATCAAGAAAAAAAACTGGTGAAAGAAACATTTGAGGAATTAAAAATTGAAATAGAAGCAATAAAGGCACAAACTGAGGCAAAGATAAAAATAGAAAATCTGAAGAAATGAACAGAAACTGCAAATTTAGGCATAAGCAACAGAATCCGAGAGATGGAAGACAGAATCTCTGGAGTGGAAGATTCAATAGTGAAAATAGATACATCAGTTAAGGAAGACACTCAAACCAAAAAGTCATAACACAAAACATCCAGAAAATCCAAGATACCATGAAAAGGCCAAAGCTGAGAATAACTGAAATAGAAGAAGAAGAATACCAGCCCAAAGCCACAGAAATTATATACTTTCCTTAGGTTAAGGAAAACAGATATGCCCATGAAAAGACATTCAGTAGTCCCACAGGGGAAAAGCCTGAAGAAGGAAAATACATACAAGCTACCACTAAAAATCACAGAAAAAAAAATCAATGGTCATTTATATCCCTTAAAAAAAATAAAAAAAAAAGCATACTCTAACAGAATGGATACAAAAACAGAAGCCATCCTTCTGCTGCATACAAGTAACATACCTCAACTTCGAAGAGAGACACAGGTTCAGAATTAAACATTGGAAAAATATTTTTTGAATCAAATGGTCCTAAGAAACAAGTGGTGTAACCATCCTAATATCTAAAAAAAAAATAGACTTTAAATTATATTCAATCAAAAGGGACCAGGATGGACATTATTTATTCATCTTGGAAAAAATCCACCAAGATGAAGTCTCAATCCTGAATATTTATGCCCTGAACACAAGGGCATCAACATATTTAAAAGACATACTAGTAAATATTAAACCTCATATCAAACCCCATACCCTAGTACTGGGAGACTTCAATACCCCATTTGTACTCTTGAATAGGTCAACCAGACAGAAGCTCAACAGAGAAAGAAGGGATCTAATAGATGTTTTGACCCAAATGAACTTAATAGAAATATATGAAACCTTCCACCCAAACAAGAATATACATATTTCTCAGCATCCCATGGAACTTTCTCTAAAAATTGACAACATACATGGTCATAAAACAAATATCAATAGGTACAAAAAGTCAGAATGACTCCTTGTATCATATCAGATCACCATGGTCTAAAGTTAGAGTTCAACAATAACAAAAATCACAGAAAGTCTACAAACTCACAGAAACTAAACATCTCTCTATTGAACCACCTCTGGGTAAAGGAAGAAATTAAGAAAGCAATAAAAGACTTCTTAGAATTTAATGAAAATGAATCCACAACATACCCAAACTTATGAGACACAAAAAGGGCAGTCTTAAGAGGAAATCACATAGAACTAGATGCCTATATAAAAAATTTAGATAAATCTCACACAACACACTGAACTGCACAGATGAAGTCTTTAGAAAAACTATAAGCAAACTCACCTAGAAGGAGTAGATAACAAAAAATAATCAAACAAAGAGAACAATACAAAGAATGAATGAATCAAAGAGTTGATTCTTTGATAAAGGCAACAAGATAGACAAACCCTTATCCAAACTAACCAAACAGCAGAGAGAGTTTATCCAATTTAATAAAAATCAGAAATGAAAAGGTGTATATAACAACAGATCACTAGGAAATCCAGAGAATTATCAGATGGTACTTTGATAATTTATATTACACTAAAATGGAAAACCTAGAAGAAATGTACAGCTTTCTGGACAGGTACCACTTACCAAAATTAAATCAAGATTACATTAAAGACATAAACATACCTACAAACCCAAAGGAAATTGAAACTGTTATTAAAATTTTCTCAAGAATAAAGAATCCAAGACCAGGTGGTTTCAGTGCAGAATTCTACCAGACATTCAAAGCAGAACTAATACCAATACTCCTCAAATTGTTTCATATAGTAGAAACTGAAGGAAGATTGTGGAACTCTTTTTATGAGGCCATGATCACCCTAATACCTAAGGCACTCAAAGTTACATTAAAGAAAGAGAATTTCAGACCAATGCTTTCATGAATATTGATGCAAAGGTACTAAATAAAATTCTTACAAATTTAATCCAAGAACATATCCAAAAAAAAATCATCCACCATCAACTCAGTTATACAAGGATGGATCAACATACAAAAAAAACCTGTGAATGTTCTCCATCATATAAACAAACTAAAAAAAAAAATGATCATCTCTGATCCTGAAAGAGTGTTTGAGAAAATCTAACACTACTTTATGATAAATGTCCTGGAGAGATGATGAAAACAGAGAAAATACCTAAATACAATAAAGGCAATATCCAACAAGCCAACAGCCAACATCACAGTAAATGGAGAAAAAAATCAAAGCAATCCCACTAAAATTAGGAAGAAGACAATGCTGTCCTTTCTACTATCATCTATTCAATATAGTTCTTCAGGTTCTAGCTAAAGAAAAAAGAGAACAAAAGGTGATTAAGTGGATACAAATTAAAAAGAAATAAGTCAAACTATCTCTATTTGCAGATGATATGATTGTTTATATAAGTGACCCTCCCCAAATTCTACCTGGGAACTTCTAAAACTGGTAAACGCCTTCAGCAATGTAGCAGGGTAAAAGATTAACTCAAAAAAGTCAATAGACCTTCTATACACTAAGGATGAAATAAGAAAAACATCACCCTTTATAATATCTGCAAATGGCATTAAATATCTTGGCATAATTCTAACCAAAGAAATAGCAGACTGGTTGGACATATACTTTAATTCTTTTTTTCATTTTTTTCTTCTTTTTTATTATTATGAAAAAAGAAGGCACATTTTCTATCCTTGTATATCCTTATTCAAGGCCCCTTCCCCCTCCCACCACATCAGATCATTCTGTCTTCTCCTCATCTACACATCCCCTCCATGGGCAGGCAGTTCCAAGGTCCCAATATTGCTTAGTTCAGCCTCCACTGATTCAGCAAATCCAGTTTTCTCCCCACAACATCAAGACTGAGTCAGGTGTTCCTCCAGGGGGAGTGGGATTCAAGTTGTCAGTCCAAGGTGTTTCCTCAGTGGTTGTAGTTTGCAGCTTGGGCAATACTTTTTCTTTTTTCTTTTTTTGTTTGTTTGTTTAGAGTCCACTAATGAGTGAGTACATCTCTTGCTTATCTTTCTGGGTTTGCGATACCTCGCTCTGGAGGATCAAAAAGCAAAGCATGCCCAAGCTGCAAGCCACAACCACTGAACAGCTTGGGATCATGTCATTTTTACTATGCTGATCCTAACTTTCCAGAAGCATTGGAGATTTTTTTCTTTTATGATATCTTCTTTAATTTCTTTCCTCAGAAAACTGGGTGTCAGTCTCCCCAAGGATCCAGCAATACCACTACTGGGCATATACTCAAAACATGAACAATTGCACTCCAAAGGTATTAGCTCAGCTATGTTCATAGCAGCATTATTTGTAATAGCAAGGGCCTGGAAACAACTTAGATGCCTCTCAGCTGATGAATGGATTAACAAACTGTGGTACATCTATACAATGGAATACTACTCAGCAGTTAAAAAAAATGACATCCTAATATTTGCAGGCAAATGGATGGATTTGGAGAATATCCTCCTGAGCAAGGTATTACAAGTCCACAAATATAGGCATGAGATATATTCACAAATAAGAAGACTTTAGATAAAAAGCACAAAATACATAAACTGTAAACCTCAACCCCTGAACAGCTTGGGATCAGAAGGAACTTAAAAGAGACATCAAGGGTTTCCCCTAGGAAGTGAAAATAGAGAAGATCTTCCTAACTAATTCAGGACATAAGGGTTTGCAAACAAGAAGTGTTGGGAAGAAATTATGAGAGAAAGAGATGGTTGAATGAGAGGAACAACAAAGAGGAAGAAAAAAAGGGATGGACATCTTGAATAAGGAAGTCAATGTGGTATTGAAAGAAGATGGGGTGCTAGGGAAACCTCTATGCACTCAACAGGATGTCCCTGGCTTTCTCTCCAACCAATAGTGGAAGAGGTACCCAGACAGGACTTCCCCTATAATCAAATGAATAGCCACCCTAAGTGCCATCACAGAAATTACATCCAAAAATGAATAGTTGTAGAGGCAGGAATACATGCCTGAGCATTGGGCTGAATGCCTGGTCCAGCTGATATCGAGGGAGGAGAGCCTATAGATGAGCAAGGAGAGAGGGATTATGAGGAAAATTCTCACAGTGATGGCCTCCTGGCGCTCTAGGGAGCTCACTGAATCAAGAACAGTCGCTGAGGAACCATCCGGAAAAGGAGCTAGGTCGTCCAAGTGTAGACAACTGTCAACTGACATGGGCAATAAACAAAACCTCGAGGGGAGGGATCAGATCAGACTGTGTTTCTGTGCATGGGCTGGCACCTTGGATCCCATTCTCTTCAGAAGAACACCTGAATCAGTCTTGCTATTAGGATGAGGAATTCTTCCTTGCCTGGGTGGATATGCCATGCTGAGCTAACCAACCTTGGCACTTCTTGCCTTTTTGTGGGAGGGGATGGGCATTTGGGGAGGGTGGAGGCTGAATACTGACTGGGAGGATTTGGAAGGAGGGAAGGGAGGAAAAGGAAAGGGATACATAAATAAGAAGACTATATTTTATAAATAAATAAATAAATAAATAAATAAATAAATATTACTGTGATAATATCCAGTCTAATTGTATTTAGCAAAATTAAAAAAAAAATTACCATCTACCTTATCTTTGTGAGTCCAAAGTTTCACATCTAGTTTGCTTTTTATTTTAACTAAAAAAACTTATTAATTTTGGATTTGTGCGTGAGAAGAGACACAGACAATCACACTACCAAGGCCACATGAGGGTTTATTTAAGAGAGTTCTCAGGTGGGTACAGGAGAAAGGAAACAGGACAGGAGAAGAGAGAGACTATAACATGGCATCTCCTTTTAAGAGAAGGGGTGTGCATGGATTTACATAGTTATGTTTAGGGATGTGCCTCCTTACAAGGTGCATCATGCTGGAGCCATGTTTGCTTCACCATGTGGAATGCCAGGAATACTTATAATAAATATGTAATCAAACATTACAGAAGGATTTAGTAGTACCTGAGTAAACAGGAAGTACATGCAACTTCCAAATTCTAGAAATGTCAAATATGAAATCTGGCTGCCTGGACACTCACCCAAAGTTATTTTGTAATGTGTGGCCATCCATTTTCAACCTTTGAGGCCTAGAGTCTCTGGCACACCTTTCAGTAAAGCAGAAAATTTGAAGGACTATTCCATGCATTTCGGTCTAGTTCATCAGTTGCTTCTTTCTGTGTCCTTTGCAGAATGGCTGGCAGTTTTCTCTGTGAAGTAGAAACTTGAAAGAAATTTTTCACTTGTTATGCAAATTTCAGAGGTCACTTTCCTATGAGTCACGCATGTACAGTTGATACAGAATACTGTCAAGCAGTTGAGGTGAGAATATTTTTTTTGCCCAGTGGCTAATTTTTGCAACAAAGAAAGTAAACTTTACATGGAGTTTTGTGGATGCCCATCATCCTCTTGAGCAGATTTGTGTTGCTAGGAACAAACATGTCTCACTGTTAAGAAAAGTCTAATTTTTTAAATTACGAATAAAATCATATTTTTATCCATGTATATCCTTGTTCAAGCTCCCTTCACCCTCCCACCCATTCCAGTCACTCTCTCTTCTCCACATCTCTTTATCTCCACCCTGCAAGGGCAGGAGGTCCCAAGGTCCCAATATGGCTTAGTTCAGCATCCACTCCTGGCAGATCCAGGTTCCTCACCCCAGCATCAATAGTGGGTCAGGTGTACCTCTGGAGGGTAGTGGAATACAAGGTGCCAGTCCAAGGTGTTCAGTGATTGTGGTTTGCCGCCGCTTGGATAAGTTTTGCTTTTTTGTTTAGAGTCTACTAATGAGTGAGTACATCCTCTTTTTATCTTTCTGGGTTTGTGATACCTCACTCAGGAGGATATTCTCCAAATCCATCCATTTGCCTAAAAATTTTAGGATATCATTTTTTCTTGCTGTTCAGTAGTACTCCATTGTGTAGATGTACCACAGTTTGTTAGTCCATTCTTCAGTTGAGGGGCATCTAGGTTGTTTCCAGGTTCTTGCTATTACAAATAATGCTGTTATGAACATAGTTGAGCTAATGCCATTGGAGTGTAACTGTGCCTCTTTTGGGTATACACCCAGAAGTGGTATTGCTGGGTCCTTGGGGAGATTGATTTTCAGTTTTCTGAGAAACCACCATACTGCATTCCAGAGTAGCTGAACAAGTTTACACTCCCTCCAACAAAGGAAGAGTGTTCCCCTTGCTTTGCATCTCATCCAGCATAGGCTGTTAGTGTCTTCTATCTTAGGCAATCTGACAGATATACGGTGGTATCTCAAAATTGTTTTGATTTGCATTTCTCTGGTGGATAAAGATGTTGAGCACATTTTCAAGTGCCTTTCAGCCATTTGTAATTCTTCTGCTGAGAATTTCCTTTTTATTTCTGAACCTCATTTTTTGATTAGGTTTTTCAAGGTTTTGGGCTCTAGCTTATTGAGTTCACTACATATTTTTAGAGATTTAAAAACATTTTAAATGCCATATTCTATAGATCATTCGGGTGTTTGAAGAGTACCTATCTAATGGAATTATTTCTTTGTGTACCAAAAAAATTTAACTAACATGACTATAAGTTGTCCCTAAACATACTTTTTTATTATAAGATTCTACCATTGGTGCTTAGAGACACATAGATATAGAAAATGTAAAATGTACTTAATTCATTTGTAAGATTACCCAAAACCTTAAGATTTGAGTTTACTGAGGCCCAAGGTATCTTTCGATTCTTTTGATCATAACCTCTGTAAATTTAAAACCAAAACAAAACAGAGACACATGCTTCCAATATGCAATGAAACAGAATATTCCTATTCCAAAAGTTAAAAATAGATAATAATAGGACATATAACATGACAGAAATCCATCACAGAAATTATAAAATAATGCAGGTCTTGGTCCATCATCTGGGACTACAATAGCTTGAGGTCTTGTCTTCTGCACATCATAATGTCTTACTTCAGTCAGTTACACTAAACTGTATACATTTGTAACATTCCTTGCTAGGCATCATGTTTATAGTATCTTGGAAGCTCCATTCTAATTTAATATCACCTTCTCAGCCTCACACAATGATTTTGGAGGACTTCCTTGAAAGCAATCTTGTTGTACCTCTCGTTTCTTGACTTCAGTAGCTTTCTGAAGTCTTATTTCAAGCCCTAATTACCGTACTCTTATGTTTTGCATACTTACAAACATCATGCGAAGTATCCTGCCAGATTCTGCTGTCAGCTCTAAGATAAGCCTTTTTATCCACAATATACTAGCCTCTAGGCATATTGGTCTTCAACTTTGAAAAACACATTGGATTTATGTGTGAATCCATGAAATAGCATCATCAGTTTAGATAATCTTCTTGCAGATAAATATGGATTTTCACAAGATGGAATTTGTCCTAGTTAAATTTTCTACTGTTATAGTAAACACTAAGGCTAATATAGACTTGAGGAGGAGAAATAGGTTTATTTTATATTACAGCTTGTATTTTATTATCCAGGGAAGCCATATTAGGAACTCAAAGTAGTAATCTAGAGGGAGGAACTGATGCAAAAGCCATAAAGGAGTGCTGCTAAATGCTTGCTCTGCATGGCTTGCTCAGCTTGCACATGAATGGCTCACTAGTGATGAGGTGGGCCCTTCTACATCAAACCTTAATAAAAAAAAGTATTATAGAACTGCCTGTTCACAAATTTTATGGCAACACTTTATAAATTGTATGTCCCTGTACCAAAATGACTTTAGTTGGGTCAAATTTACATGAAGTTACTAAGATAATTTTTGGTGGAAGGAATATTTTGCTGCTGGGAAAATATTTTCTATTATCTTTATGTAGAGCACCACATTTTACTTTAATAATAGCAATTTCATTAATAATTTATCTGCACTTAGGTTTTCCCACGTCTTTAAACTTGTGTATGTTGCTTCCATCACCTAAGCGCACATAATCATAACTTTCTATCCTTTGTCATTGTCTAACTGAAAACAGTGAGAAGTAATCTTGGCATGCCCTGAATGCTATTTAGAATTGAATTGCCATCTAGCAAAAATCATACAAACAAATTAAAGCTTATTCTGTTACTTTTGAATTCAGTCTCACAGGAAATGTTAGGATGTAGTGGAATATTGTCTGACTTTTCCCCCAGAATATATTATGAATGGCCTGTAGCTCAGATCTTATTAGATATGCTATTATATTTTTTGAAACCTCAGTCATGCCTCTGATATCCATATTTCTATTGGTATTCTGGTTTTGAAAGTTTCCATTTTAATGGCCTATTTATTTCAGCTTACAGTATTGGATGGATCATCTTGCTTTAAAACCTTTCTTCCATTTTTATGAACCAGTTCCACAGGACTCTAATGTAACTAGTCAGCCTTATAACAGCAATAACCCTGTTTTAAGTATCAACTCTATGTATAATTTCCTTGACTTGCTGTGTTAAAATACCTGACTTATTCAACTTAATGAAGGGAGGATTTAATTTGGCTCCTAGTTTAAGGTAAGAAAGTTAATCGCTGTGGGAATGCCATGGCAGTGGAACAGATCTCTAAGCTGTAGTAAGAGTGTGAGATGACTTCTTACAAGTCCTCCAGCCAATAAGACAAGAGACAAGAATGCTGCTACTCATCTCATCTCCTTTAAACACTTTTATTCTATGTAAAATCCCAGTCTTGGTACAGAGCAATCCACTCTCAGTGTAAGCATTTCTTTCTTAGGAAAATATTTATTGAACACCTGTCTTATGTATTCTAAGTTCAAATGTCAGTGAAAATTAACCATCACAAATAGTAATATGGGTTTTATTTAATTACTGGAGTTCATTTGAATTCCTGTTATGCACCTGATATTGAGGAATAGAAGATATCTGACCTCATGAAGATTACTACACTGAAAGAGAACACAACACAGGCATAGATATACATGGATGCCCTTTACACTAATAGGACGTGATTTTTAAGTTTAGAGCATATTAGTAGATGGCTGGCTGTACCCTGCTTAAGTGAACAAGGACATTTCATTAAGTTTTTGTAACTTTCAAACCATTGAGTGAAATTTGAGGTGGTTTCTTTCTACTTCAATTTAAAGGACAATAACAGGAATTAAGATCCAATTGAATTTCTTGAGGAAAAAATGGTAGTAATCTCTTTTTTAATACATCTTTCAATTTTTACTATGTATTTTGTATACAACATATATATATGCAAAAATAAGTTAAACAATAATTACTTCCTAAATATCAGCTCAGTACTTTTTACTTATTATTTTGTTTTGTTTTCTTTTTTAATTTTTTAAATTTATTATGAATAAAGTCACATTTTCTATCCTTGTATATACTTATTCAAAGTCAGCTCAATATTTTTCAAATTTTTAAAATTTTAAACTGCATTTGTTAATTTCTGATTGACTTCATAATTTTGTTAGATAGCTTTTAATTTTTATTATGAATTAAGTCATATTTTTAATCCATATATCCCCTTGTTCAAACTACCTTTCCCCTCCCACCCCTTCCAGTCACTTTCTCTTCTCTCCATCACTTTACCTCTTACCCAGCAAGGGCAGAAAGTCCCAAAGTCATCTCATCTCATCTCTTTTAAGTACTTTTATTCTGTATAAATAATGAGGCTTAGTTCAACATACACTCCAGGCAGATCTGCTTTCCTCACTCCAACAACAAGACTGGGTCAGGTGTTCCTCTCCAGCCCAAACTTGGAGGTTTTTTTTTTTTTTACTTTCTAATGTCTTTATTTTCTTCAAAAGTTTTAAGTTTTAATTACAGATGTACTTAACTTTTCCAATTAGATTCTTTGTCAAAATATTGAATTTCCTTTAATGATATTGTGAATAGTCATTCTTGGCCTCCTTATTTTTATGTTTGTGATTGCTATATAGATAAGCTATTGCTTGTATAAGGCTGACTCCATGTCCTGCAATGCTTCTGAATTTGTTTATTATTTTTTGAAGTCTCCTGTAATCTTTTAGGATCTCTAACGTACAGCATCGGGTCATTTAAAAGCTGATAGGTTGGCTGTTTATAACTCTTTAATTCTCTTCATTTATGTTATTGCCTTATTCTTTTTTTACTATGAATAGTCACATTTTCTTTCCGTGTATATCCTTATTTAAGGTCCCTTCCCCCTCCCACCCTCTCAGGTCACTCTCTCTTCTCCACATCTCCCCATCTCCTCCCCAGCATTGGCAGGAAGTCCCAAGGTCCCTATGTCCCAATGTCCCAATTTCCCAATATTGCTCAGTTCAGCCTCCACTCCAGGCAGATTCAGTTTTCTCCCTGCAACATCGAGACTGAGTCAGGTGTTCCTCTAGAGGGAGTGGGATCCAATGTGTCAGTTCAAAGTGTTTCAGATCTCAAGTTGTTCCATGGTTGTAGTTTGCAGCTTGGGCATGCTTTGATTTTTGCTTTTTTTTTGTTTTTCTTTGTTTTTTGTTCAGAGGCCACTAATGAGTGAGTACATCCCCTGCTTATCTTTCTGGGTTTGAGATACCTCGCTCAGGTGGATATTCTCCAAATCCATCAATTTGCCTGCAAATTTTAGTGTATCATTTTTTTTTTCTTACTGCTGAGTAGTACTCCATTGTGTAGATGTACAACAGTTTGTTAATCCATACTTCAGTTGAGGGGCATCTAGGTTGTTTCCAGGTTCTTGCTATTACAACTAATGCTGCTATGAACATAGTTGAGCTAATGCCATTGGAGTGTAACTGTGCCTCTTTTGGGTATATACCCAGAAGTGGTATTGCTGGGTGCTTGGGGAGATTGATTCTCAGTTTTCTGAGAAACTGCCATACTGCATTCCAGAATGGCTCAACAAGCTTACACTCCCACCAACAATGGAGGACTGTTCCCCTTGCTCTGCAACTTCTCCAGCATAGACTGTCATCTGTGTCTTTTATCTTAGCCAATCTAACAGGTGTCAGGTGGTATCTCAAAGTTGTTTTGAATTGCATTTCTCTAATGGCTAAAGATGATGAGCACTTTTTCAGGTGTCTTTCAGCCATTTGTAATTCTTCTGCTGATAATTCCCTTTTTAGTTCTGAACCCATTTTGTGATTGGGTTATTCAAGGTTTTGGGCTCTAGATTCCTGAATTCTTTAATTATTCTTAAGAGCACAATACTGAAAACAAGTGGAGATAATGAGCACTTTTATCTCATTCCTTACTTCATTGGGATTATCTTTTTTTTTTTTTTTTTTTTTTTTTTTTTTTTTTGGTTTTTTTTTTTTTTTTTTTTTTTTTTTTTTAGAAATGGAGATGGTTGTGAGTTTCTCAATATATAGCATTTATTGTATTGAAGTATGTTTTCTCTCTAGAAATGTTATCAGGAAGCCATGTTAGACTTTTATCAAAGTCATTTTTTGTATCTATAATACTAATGATATGTTATTCATATCTAGACTTAGGGCAGGAAGAAATCAACCATGATCTTTCCTGGTGGGATGTATTGGGTAGATCAAGTACATAAAGTAAAAGCAAAAGAGAAAGGCAGAATGACTCATGGGCTGGAGAGAGAGGCAGATCTGAGGAGGCAGGGGCAGTGAGCAACTGGTTGACACAGATGTCCTGCTTGCCACCCAAGGCCATGGTGACATCTGGGCTTGTGCTGCTGCCAAGGACTATGACTTAAACTGGAGCCCTGATTCAAACATGAGTATCTTTTTTGATGTCTGTTGTGCCTGCTACCTCTGAGGACCATGTGGACACACAGAGTCTGTTTCACTACCTGTGATAATCTGGATGTCTGAAAAATGTGCTTCCACAGGGGTCACACCAAGCCAAGATTTCTTTGCATTCACTCAGGGCCATTTCTTGGTCTGTTTTTCATTTATTTCTATTAGTTTTTGCTGTTAATTGTGCTTAGATTTGGTTTGTTCTTCACTTTTTAGATGTTTGATTTATATCATAAAATTATTTAGACTTTTTACTGTAGAGCCTTAAAGATATTAATTTTCCTTGTAGAAATTCTTTCAATGTGTCCCAGAGATTTTTGTGGTTGTGGGTTTCATTTTTTTTTTTTTTTGGTTTTGCTTTTGCTTTTTGTGCATGTGTGTTATGTTTTCATTTTTATCTCATTGTATGTAAGTAGTGTTTTAATTATTCTAGGTTGTAAATACTTTCTTCTGGTCATGCCTATTTGGTGTTTTGTGTTTTCTTTGTTTATCTGAGTGGTCTTTTTCTTACTTTGAGGAAGGTTCTTTCTATGATTTTGTTGATCTAGTCTATAAAATTAAGCAAAGTTTCTTTTCATTCATCTTTGCCTATAATTTGAAAACTTGTTTTTTTGGTGTTCCATATTTTAATTATATTTATCTCCAGTGTCCTTAATTTTTTAATATCCCTTGCTTATTTGGTTTAGATCCACCAATTTTAAGCTATGATATTCTTTCTTCTGCTTGATTTGTTCTACTTGTAAGGCGTTCCATTGAGGTTTCCAGTTGAGTTTCTGAATTTTTCAATTTCATGTTCAAACACTTTGAGAAGTCATCTATGCTTTTATTCTGTATTGAATTCTGTTCTCACATCCTCAGTTATCTTCATTTTCATCTTCTCTATTCTAGCGTTTTCTTGGTCTCTGTTTTCATGTTTACTTTTCTAAATCTGTGGTTCTCAACCCGTGGGCCACAACTCATTTGGGGGTCACATATCTGATATCCAGCATAGCATATGCCTACATTATGATTTATAAAAGTAGAAAAATTGTAGTAATGAAGCAGCAACAAAATAATATTAGTGTTAGAATTTACCAGAACATGTAAAAGTATATTAAAATATCACAGCATTCCCAGTTTTCTGAGAAACCACCATACTGCATTGCAGAGTGGCTGAACAAGTTTACACTCCTACCAAATATGGAGAAATGTCCTCCTCATTCTGCATCCTCTCCAGCATAGGCTGTCATCTGTGTTTATGATCTTAGATATTCTGACAGGTGTACATTGTATACAAGAGCTCAAGGTTAGAACATAGCTAAATGACTCAGTGCCTCATTTGTGTATTTACGGCCTCTGTCAGGGGTGTGAGTGAAGAAAGACTAATTTTCTTTAAGGGTCTGGCCACAGGGAGTTTAATTTTGCTTCAGTAAGTAAATGAGCTGCATGAATGGGTGCTTTTGTAAATGAGGATATGATAAATGTGGATATGAATCTGAGAGAACTGATAACTGAATTTGATGGGGTGTATGATGTAAAATCACCAAATGATATATAATATGTATCTATATCTAATATCTAGATAGATAGATAGATAGATAGATAGATCACAGCATTAGGAAATTTAAGAACCACTGTGCTAAACTCTTTCTCTTTGACTTCATAGAGCTGTTTTTGTAATACCTTCTTTAAGTTCCCTGAATTATTTGAAGAAATTTATACTTGTTGTTTATGTTTCATGTCCTGTTGTATATCTAGGTAATGAGACTTCGACAAAAAAAAAAAAAAAAACAATGTACAGGACCAGTAAGTTTAGGCAGAAGATACTTGACTATTCTATCATATTTTTTTGTGATGGGATCTAGATCCGTGAACTCTTTTTGTCAGTTTTAAGTGATATGTCAGATCAGATTATGGCAGAAGAGAGACTACATTAGTAAGTTGTTCCTGGAGGTTGGAAATGTCAGAATGATGTCAAGCTGATAGAGGAGACTGGCCTGATTAATAAAATGTGCCTTCTAGTACCATCTTAGATTGTAGGTTATATCTTGCTGAGTTAAAAGGTAGCATATTCCAAAGTAATGTCCTTGTGGTTTTGGTGGTATGCAGAAGGTGTCCTGGTAGAAGACTAGATAATGGTTGCATATTGGAGGTCAAAACAGGCTGGGACATTGAATGTGGGACCCAGGCTGGGTCTGAAGGGTTGAGAACTGGATTGAATATGGACAGTCAGGGAAACTAACCAAACTAGACTCTGTAGAACAATGTGGACCATTTGGTCGAGTTGAATATGGCACAGCAGGAGCATGTATGTGCTGATATATCATGATCTCTTACTTTTTTTACATTGACAACTTTGGAATTTTTGCATTAATTGTAATCTACTTCAATAAAAAAGACCTCTGATGGCGATTGAGATATACTGTGTCTATGGGTATATCAATCAATATGTCATTACTATGTCACTTTAGCAGAATAACATTACTAAGTTTTACTAAAATTCTTTTTTTTTTGAGTCAAAATTTTTATTTATTCATTTCTTGCACTTGAAGTACTCCTCGATAACATCCTTGGCCTGAGATTCTTTGCCATAGTCCTTAACCACTACACAACTGCAACCAACCACTTTCTGTGGCTTTCCCTCTCGATCAATTTTACAGAGGCCTACCCATTCCCCTAGTTTTTTGTTGTCGTCAACCTTAATTAGATTGATTTGGTGCTCAGCACAAAGGGCCTCCACCAACTTGACATACATAGGCTCATCACAGTTGGATGCAAGCACACACAGATGGGCTTGGCGCTTGTCTAAGGCTTTGGCAGCTTCGCGGATACCACGTGCTAGGCCATCATGGATGAGGGCGGTCTTCAGCACCTCTTGTAGAGCAATGTTGACGTCCATTACACCTCCAGCAGCAATGCCTTCCTCGGCCATGGCGGTGGATTACGGGTGAGGCCGAATCTTGAACACGCTCAAGACTCCGCCTCCGCGCTGTGTCTATGGGTATATCAATATGTCATTACTATGTCACTTTAGCGGAATAACATTACTAAGTTTTACTAAAATTCTATCTTCATTCTGCCCTTTTATTAAACTACAATATTTATCAGAGACATTTTACATAATCAAAAAGAGGAGTAAAACATATGTGGCATAAAATTGCCTCAAAGATTACCTTACATATCAACAAATAAAAACATAATTTATAAAACATTCAAATGAAACCACCAAATACTTAAGCTTCTTTTTATGAGGACACTTTAAGATCACAAAGATAAAATACACTTATTTTCTTGGAAGCAGTTGGTCTTCATTTGCAGCAAACTTTTCTCTTAGAGAAAATTTGAAGATATGGCTCATTGTTACTTGCATGAATATGTGCTTAGATGACATTTGCTGATTTTTCTTAAATAATTGATTTACTGTTTTCTTTTAATTAAAAAATTGTTATTTTTTAAAAAATGGTTCTACCACAAATTACTAATGATACTCTTTGATCCAAAGAACATACCAGAGTTACCTATGACAAAAGCATCTTAAAAGAGCTTTTGTCCAAGCTGCAAAACAAAACCACAACCACTGAACAGCTTGGGATCTGAAACATCTTGGACTGGCACCTTGGAGCCCATTCCCTTCAGAGGAACGCCTGACCCAGTCTTGGTATTAGGATGAGGAAATTGGGCTTGCCTGGAGTGGATGCTGAACTAATCTACCTTGGGACCTTGGGACCTCCTGCCCTTGCTGGGGAGGAGATAAAATGATGTGAAGAAGAGAGAGTGACTGGGAGGCGCAAGAGGGTGAAGGGAGTTTGGACAAGGGGATACATGGATAAAAATATGACTTTATTCATAATAATAAAAAATATAGAAAAAAAGATCTTTTTTCCATGAGCAGGGCAAATTGAGCAGTCTAAAGGCAGTATCTGACTTAGAGATTTTTCACTTGATCTTCACAGTTCTACATTATGTGTGTGTGTGTGTGTGTGTGTGTGTGTGTGTGTTTTAAATCACTTTATTGAGCCATCATCTTTCAATGAAATAAGAATGCTTTTGCTTAAAGTCAACTAATGAGTGAGTACATCTCCTGCTTATCCTTCTGTATTTGTGAGACCTCACTCAGGAGGATATTCTCCAAATCCATCCACTTATCTGACAATTCTACATTTTCACAGAACCCCCCTCTTTAGTGGATTCTGCATGAACTTTTTCTGCTAACTCATGCATATATAAATTGCCACTAAACATCTGCATTTAGTACTTTAAATATAGTTATGAAGGGAGTATAGGAAAATAACTATGAAACATTGTAGTCCCCTCTATGTATATACTAAATATAATACTTAAATTATGTTTCTAATGTCATAAGAAACTGCTATAAAGATTGTTCAAATGGTAGAGTTTCTGATTCTTGCCAATCACTTATGATAAATAATATTAGTTCCTCTGTCAGAGGCAAATAAATGGATATATAAAAGCAACTAACTTATGATAGATCTCAAAACTTGTGAGGAACAAATCTGAGCTTTAAATACACTATCTAGCTCCATAATAAATGGCTCTGGCCACTGTGTCACTCTACACTTAAAGAATGACATCAGATACATTCTTGAAATTAATTCCTGACTCTACTATGAATAAGTTATACTGTATGGCAAAGACTTAGAGATCAGTCTCAGGCAGCAAATGTCAATTTAAAAGTTAACATGCATAAACAATATCATCAGCATTTATAGTTTACTTCCAGAACTATGTAACTCATTATTTTTATGTGCTCCATCATACATTTTTTTTTCTAAAAATTTATGAAACAAGTGTGGTAGTGCTTCTGATCTGCAAACATTATAAATTGATTCTTTGATATGTTAGCTCATCCATAGTCATGTGCATAATAAATCCTTGATTAGAGTTTAACCCAGGGTCATTTGCTCCAGATCATGCTGGTGAACAGAACACACTTTTTGTGAACTATCAATGATTAAATAGTTGATTATCCAAATCATGTTACTATTACTTAAAAGTTAAAGCTGAAATACTCTCTATTAAAGGCCTATTTAAATGCCCATAAAATATAATGTTTAAATATTTGTATAAGCAAACATTTTCCCCAGTGAACAGAAAGTACAATTTCATTGTAAAGCCATACTGTTTTATAACCACCCACTATAATTTCTCCACTATTCCTCCAAATGCTACTCCCTATAGAATTAAAGTAATAAACACTAAAAGCAGATTGATCCGCCTGTATGTGACCCATGTGATTGAAACATTTGTTTAACTTCATTATTTAAACATTTTGATAGTGATATTTACAAAAGATTGTTAAATTCAATATCAAATATTATTATTCATTTTTATACAATAAATTGTTTTGTAAATAATAAATTTTAAATTGATTTGGTTTCACATCCAAAGAATACTATATCCATCTGTAGATTTGCATAGTTCCTTTGCAGCAGCTCATAATTTCAGAATGTCAATGTAGTTACCTTTGAATGAATTTCTTTACAAAAGTATCAGAGTATATAATAACAGTCATAAGAAAGGGAGACCGACATACACACATACACATTGGGGGAGAAGAAAGAGAGAACAGAATATTGATTAAATCTTAATCTTATCTCTTTACAAATTGATTTTACAAAAGCTATATTGTAGAAATCCTGTCTTTTTTCTCCCTCAAAATTAGTGGTAATTTACAGATAATCTTGGTACTTTGTGAAGTGATAACAATATTTATTTCATTTTGAATCCATAGAGTGAAAAGTTTCTTTTATTTTATGTGTATGTTGGTGGATGTACCGAGGTACTATTATATTTTATACCTATATTATGTATACACACTTTTGCAACAAACAATTTTTTCTCTACATGTGCTAGTCCCACAGATAAAACCTGTAAAGTAGTCAAAAATGGTTTAATTGAGTCATATAGAAATTGTCATTCAAATAAATTATAAATCTTATTGGCAGAATGACAGCTATTTTTTCACCTCTTTGTTTCTATGTAATTCTGAGTTGACTGAGATATACATTTTTAAGACTATTGATAGTCATTATTTTCTGTGGATATATATTCTTCCTTAAATCATTTTTCTCCAAATTTAGTAATATGATATATATTTTAATTAAAATTGCATGATTCTTTTACTTTTATATTTGTAACTTTTATAAATCTCTGCAGCCATGATGTTGATAGATAAGTTTTAAATTTTAATTTCCCAAAAGAAATGCATAAGTGGGCTATGATAGTGCAAAATAACTGTTTATTAGTGAACAAACAGATTAGCACAGGCATTTAACAACCTGTTTCTTTAACCTGAATAAACAAATGTTCACAATTTACATTGAATCAGAATTAAATAATTAATTAAATACTAGGCAATATTAGCAGCAACAGGAGGGAAACAGAGGCAGCAATACAAAGTACTTTGGTGACTTTACCTGTACTCGATGCCAGAAATAACCCTTTGCCCCAGATACTAGTTAGTGTTCTATGTAATCAAATTCTGGCCCTATAGTTTTTGGGAGCATGTTATATTGCACTGACTGGATTTCAGTCTCATGAATTATTTTCTACTCAGATGTCAGAAGTTTTTCAGATATATTTCTAGCTGTTAAGTTACAAATCATGGTTTGTAATTCTTTTCTCAGGCTATTTTACATATTATAATGCTCACTGAAGTCAGAGACACTTTTACATTTACTAACGTATTATAAAGTTTATTACAAAACTACAGAAAAGCAGCCAGAGGAAGAAATCTAGCTTTGGAGTAACTCACGCAAATACACACACGTGTGTGTGTAAGTGCCTGTGAATATGTATATGATGTATATATTTGTAATTCAGTGTAAGTGCCTATAAAAATATGAATGTATATATCCAAAGATCCCAAAAAAGGGAGTCAAGCATCTTGGAGCTAGATTTACAGGTAGCTGCATGATGTCCAAAGTAGGTGCTTGAAAACAAGTCCTCTATGAATTCTGAACATCAGAGCAGGATTTCTAGCCCTGATGTGTGGCATTTCCAAGCCCTCTCTTAAAAATGCTTTCATGATTATGCTTGTATCTGTTGTTCCTGCTCTTTTCATAGATTTTCTATTTCCAACTTTGCCTCTTTTTGTGCCTTTTTTATTGCTTCTATTTCAGTTTTTAGATTCTGGAATGTTTCTTTTTTATTAGTAGTATGAATAAAGAAGTCACATTTTCTAACCTTATATATCCTTAATCAAGGTCTCTTCCTCCTCCCACCACATCAGGTCATTCTTTCTTCTCCACATCTCCCCATGCCCTCCATGGGCAGGTGATCCCAAGGTCCAAAGGTCTCAATATTGCTTAGTTCAGACTCCACGCCTGACAAGTCCAGTTTTCTCCTCCCAACATCAAGATTGAGTCAGGTCTTCCTCTAGGGGGAGTGGAATCCAAGGTGTCACTCCAAGGTGTTTCAGATCCCAAGCATTGTGGTTTAGAGCTTGGACATGCTTCTCTCTCTCTCTCTCTCTCTCTCTCTCTCTCTCTCTCTCTCTCTCTCTCTCTCTCTCTGTTTGTGTTTAGAGTTCACTAATGAGTGAATACATCCCCTGCTTAGCTTTCTGGGTTTGTGATACCTCACTCAGGCGGATATTCTCCAAATCCATCCACTTGCCTAAAAATTTTAGGATATCATTTTTTTCTCGCTGTTCAGTAGTACACCATTGTGTAGATGTACCACATTTTGTTAATCCATACTTCAATTGAGGTGCATCTAGGTTGTTTCCAGATTCTTGCTATTACAAATAATGCTACTATGAACATAGTGGAGCTAATGCCATTGGAGTGTAACTGTGCCTCTTTTGGGTATACACCCAGAAGTGGTATTGCTGGGTCCTTGGGGAGACTCATTCTCAGTTTTCAGAGAAACCTCCATACTACATTCCAGAGTGGTTTAACAAGGGTGCACTCCCACCAGCAAGGAGGAGTGTTCACCTTGCTCTGTACTGTCTCTAGCATAGGCTGTCATCTGTGTCTTTTATCTTAGCCAGTCTGACAGATACCAGGTGGTATCTCGAAGTTGTTTTGCTTTGCATTTCTCTGATGGCTAAAGATGATGAACACTTTATCAAGTGTATTACAAACATTCATAATTCTGCTGAGAACCGCTTTTTAGTACTGAACCCAATTTTTTGTTTTTGATTGGGTTATTCAAGGTTTTGAGCTCTAGATCCTTCAGTTCCTTATTTATCTTAGAGATCAATCCTCTACCACTTGTAGGGTTGGTAATCTTTTCCCATTCTGTAGGCTGTCATTTAGTCCTATTGACAGTGTTCTGTGCTTCACAGAAGCTTCTCAGTTTCAGGAGATCCCACTTATTGATTATTTTTCTTATTGTCTGTGCCACTGGTGTTATATTTAGGAAGTGTTCACCTGTGCCAGTTCATAGAAGTGTATTTCCCACTTTCTCTTCTATCAAGTTCAAAGTAGCTGGGTTTATGTTGAGATCTTTGATCCACTTGGGATTTGAGTTTTGTGCAGGGTGACAGGCTTGGATCTATTTGCATTTTTCTACACATTACCATCCTGCTATGCCAACAACATTTGTTAAATATATTATCTTTTTTCCATTGAATATTTTGGGCCTCTTTGTTGAAGATCAGATGTACATAGGTTTTTGGTTAATGTCTGGATCCTCAGTTCTGTTCCATTGATCCACAAGTCTGTTTTTATGCCAGTACTAAGCTGCTTTTATTACTGTAGCTCTATAGTATAACTTGAAGTCAGGGATGGTGATACCTCCTGAGGTTGTTTTGTTGAGTAAAATTGTTTTGGCAATCCTGGCTTTCTTGCTATTCCAAATGAAATTGAGTATTGTTCTTTCAAGGACCAAAAAGTATTGTTTTGGGATTTTGATTGGCAGTGCATTGAATCTGTAGATTGCCTTTGGTAGAATTGCCATTTTTACTATGTTGATCCTACATATCCAGGAACATGAGAAAGCTTTCCATTTTCTGATATCCTCTTCAATTTCTTTCTTCAGTGATTTAAAATTGTTGTCAAATAGACCTGTTACTTCTTTGGTTATAGTTACTTCAAGGTATTTAATGCTATTTGTAGCTATTATAAAGGGTGATGTTTCCCCTTATTTCTTTTTCAGCCCTTTTATCTTTAGTGTATAGAAGGGCTACTGATTTGTTTGAGTAATCTTGTATTCTGCTACATTGCTGAAGGTGTTTATCATCCTTAGAAGTTCCTTGGAAGAAATTTGTGGGTCACTTAGTATACAATCATGTCATCTGCAAATTGAGATAGTTTCATTTCATCTTTTCCAATATGAATCCCCTTTTGTTCTCCTATTGCTTAGGTAAAACTTCCAGAACTTTATTGAATACTTAATGGGAGAGAGGTCATCCTTGTGTAGTTCCTGACTTTAGTGGGATTGCTTTGAGTTTTTCTTCTTTAAGTTTGATGCTGGTTGTTGGCTTCTTGTAGATAGCCTTTATTATATTGAGATATTGTCCCTGATTCCTGGTCCCTCCAGAGATTTTATCAAAAAGGAGTGTTGGATTTTTTCAAAGGCTTTTTCTGCATCTAAGAATATGATCCTATGGTTTTTGTTCCTTTCGTTTTTTTAAATGATGGTTAGCATTTAAGCTTTTTCATATGTTAAACCAACCCTGCATTTCTGGGATGAAGCCTACTTGATCATGGTGGATGATATTTTTTATACATTGTTGTATACAGTTTGCCAAAATTTTGTTGAGAATTTTAACATCAATATTCATGAGGGAAATCGGTTTGTAGCTCTTCTTCTTTGTTGTGTCTTTGAGAGGCTTGGTTATTAGGGTAATTGTGGCCTCACAAAAGGAATTTGGCAATATTCCTTCAGTTTCTACTGTGTGAAATAGTTGAGGAGTAATGGTAGTAATTCCTCTTTGAATGTCTGGTAGAATTCTGCACTGAAACCATCTGGACATGGGCTTTTATTTTGGGGGAGGGTTTTAATGACAGCCTCAATTTCCTTAATGGTTATGGAACTGTTTAGGTAATTAATCTGTTCGTCATCTAATTTTGGTAAATTGTACCTGTCCAGAAAGCTGTCCATTTCTTCTAGGTTTTTCATTTTTGTGAAATATAGTTTTTCAAAGTATGATCTGATAATTCTCTGGATTTCCTGTGGTTCTATTGTTATGTCACCCTTTTCATTTCTGATTTTGTTGATTTGGACACCCTCTCTCTCTGCTTTTTGATTAGTTTGGATAAGGGTTTATCTATCTTGTTGATTTTCTCAAAGAACCAACTCTTTGTTTCATTGATTCTTTGCAATGTTCTTTTTGTTTCAATTATATTGATTTCATCTCTTAGTTTGATTATTTCCTTCTGTCTACTCCTTATATGTGAGTTGCTTCTAATTGTTCTAAGGCTTTCAGCTGAGCTGTTAGTTCTTTAGTGTGGGATTTCTCTAGGTTTTACATATAGTCATCTAGAGCTATGAATTTTCCTCTTAAGACTACTTTCAATGTGTCCCACAAGTTTGGGTACTTTGTGGATGGTTAACTTTTTCTTGGTTTTCTTTCAAGGATTTGTACATCTCTTCCAATTTTTTGTTTGTATTTTCTATTTCTTTACGGAAATTTTTTGTATCTTCTTTGAAAGTGTCAATAATCTAAAAGTCTTTTTGGTGTTGTTTCCTTCTATTTCCTTTTAATTGCTCTGTTGAGGTCTTGTGGTTTGTAGAACCTCTAATTTCTTCTAGTGTTGACTTGTTGTTCTTTATAATGTTATATGTATGTTTGCACTGGCATCTGCCCATGGCTTCAGGGGTTCACCATTAGATAGCTCCTAGTCAGTTGTGGCAAGAGGGCTTGTGTATCTCCTGTCTCCTCTGGGCAAGGGGTCTGCTGGTTCACTGACTCAGCTCTGAACAGTTGTCTGAATTTCAAAACCTCAGTCTTTCTCTGATGACTCAGTTCGTCCTGGAGGTGGGGCCTGACCTTGCAAGGTCCCCTCATTTGGGTGTGGCTGGAGAAGTCAATCACCACCAAACCCTAGCTCCTGTCTGCTAGGGAGAGCTGAGATCAGAGTCTAAGGATTGACCCTGGCCCCAGAGAGCAAGAGTGGTGGTCCTGGAGCTTGAATCTGCTCACCTCTTTGCAGGGTCTAAATTTCAATGTCCTCAGTCCTTCTCTGCTGATGCAGTTGGAGGAGGTGCCGTGGGAGCTATCATGAAGCTGCTTCAATTTGTTTGATCTTGTTCTTGAGGAATTTTGTAGATGTATTATTATTTAGATTTTATTGAGTCTGTCATTTGTTGGTGATGAACTCAGCCTCTTCTAACCTTGGCAATTGTGTCTAATTGTGACTACGTCTTTTGGGAGACCAGCCCGATCCTGCAGGGAACTAGTTGTCCCTATTACTATTTATATTATTAGCAAGCATTATTGGAATTTCAACTGTGCCTCTCTGCTGTGCTTTGGCTATATGTAATAGTGAACACACAATAACTGACAAGCAGAAAATAAAAACAGGTAGTTTTATTATATTAAAATATGTCCAGATATGTAAAAATGTGTTTATGAGATTGTGTAATTCAAACATATATATTTTAATAGATAGAATATCATTAGCTTATGTATGTTAGAACTAAATGTATTTCAAGAAAATAGTCTTAAAATATTAATTCTTCATTAATATTTGACATAAAATATCTCATATTTTAGGACAGAAACTTTTTTATTGGATCAATACATTTGCAAACTGTGACAATCTCACTATATATATTTTTTTCTATCAGAAACTTGTTTACATTAAAATGTTCAGTGTGATATACTTTGTATAAAATCTGTGAAAAACCTTGTACATTTTACAGAAAAGATGTGCTGGGCTGCATTTCTGCAGTGCTGGTGATTGTAAGACCCCTTGGAATTTGGAGAGACTTACTGTTGTTAAAATAAAATACAGATATGCATAAGAAGTTGAAAGGCCCTGAGGAAAGTAATATTCAGGATAACTCCAGGAGTTATTCAGTAACCACTCAAAATAAACCCAGCTGGGAACAGTGAGCCTTGCCAGATTTTCAAAAATCATACAAAATAAGCTGCCTCCCTTAACTATTCTGTAAGAGAAAATGTCACATATAAAAACAGAAGTAGTTTCCCCAAACAAGTATAATTTTACATTAAATTTTTATATATTTAAAATTCTTTGAGAATTTCATGCATGTATTTGATATATCTTGAGCATATTTACCCTTCTCTCCACTCCAACTTGTGCCAGATCTAATACACCCCCTTTCCAACTTCATGTTGTCTTGATTTTTTAACCCATTGAATCTTAATTACAGTGGCCAGTACAAACCCTGAGGAAGATCAAACTAATCAAAATTGTAGCATGGATAGAGGGAGGGGCTCCTAAACCTTATAAGACTTTTCATGACTGCTGAGGGAAAGAGAATTAGTTTTCTTTTGATGTCTTAGTAGATTGTCCATGTTCTGTCTCAAAGATACATCCCCATACATGTATGGACAGCTTTAATTAAGATCACTGAATTACATTTATGGAAATTTTAAGTTTTGTATGTTTATAAACAGTTAAATCATAAATAAGGTGAGTATTTAGGCTTACTATGTGAAAAATAAATGCTCAAATAATTTGAACACGGATTTATGTTTTAATTACCAATTAACACATTGTGGTTGTATTATGTTTGCTTACTCTCTTTCTCTCTCTCTCTCTCTCTCTCTCTCTCTCTCTCTCTCTCTCTCTCTCTCTCTCTCTCTCTCGTATATGTATGTGTGTGTGTGTGGTGTGCATATGTGTGTGTTTCACAGTGTGGGGATTGTGGGGACAATTTCTAGGAATCAGTTCTCCCCTTATATCATGTCAGGGAGCTGGAGATTGAACTCATGCTATCAGGTTTGTTGGTGAAGACATTTTCCCACCCATACTGGAATTTCAGGAATCAATGAGGCTTAAGATGGCACTTGTTACTAAGTATATATTAACCCAGGGTCTATGAGCTTCAGCAGGCTCAAAAACATCTTACATCATATTCTTTTTTATGTTTGTTTTGTTTTCCTTTTATTGAATGAAGCCTTGAATTGGAGTCATTTTGGGGGCAATGTGGGGCAACTTAGTACAGGAGAAACTGCGTGTAATCTTTGTGTCCCTAGTGAAGACTCCTGGTAATGGAGAATCCAGAACCTGAGATAACCATGACCATCTTCTATAACAAGGCAAAGCTTCCAAAAGTGGGCCTGGGGCACCAATTCAGTCATAAAACCTTCAACCAACAATCTGGAAATAATTTGGGAATATAATAAAAAGATAATTTTAAGCAAGTTACTAATAATTTCTAAAATTTTTACTTCATATATAAATATTACTTAGTTGATAATAGAGCATATTCACATTTACCCTGACAAATTCCATATACCAAACTTGGCTCAAATGTTGACAATATCAAAGCCACTGAGATACAAAGGTGTCATGGAAAGCTAATATGCTTTATGGTGAAAATACAACAAATTTCCGTAGCCACAAGTACATATTCATGAGAGAGAAAGAGACAATGAGAGATGCAGAGAGACATAAAGACAAAGACACACACTCTGAGAGACATGTGAGGAGGTTCAGGAGATGGTTAGAACAGAATTATAATCTCATAATTTAAAACAGGAGTTACTAAAATTTTCATGTTGCTTAAGTACATGTCTTTTTTCTTGTAAATGAGATTGCTGGTAAGATTCTTGGAAAATTGCAGGGAGCCACCTGGGAAGAGAACAGGACTTTGATTAGTTGTTAACTGTATTGGAACCAACTGAATTCCAAAGTTGGAGGCTTTATTTATCATCTCTTACAACTCCAAAATGCTCCTCTCTTTCTGATATTACAAACAATCACAATCTACATGAAAATTTTAGAAAATTTAAAACTCATAATAAATACATTTAATGACAATTTATGATGCACTGATGCGCTAGGTTTGCTTCTAAGCCCTTTACCTTAATAGTAGTATCCTGGTACTCAGTCGACCAACAGTCACAAGGATCCAAATGCGTATTTTCTACTTGGTTACTCTCATTTATCAAATGTAGAAACTTAGTCAAGAAAAAATAGCATAATCTATCCATCATTCAATACCTTATTGTGATTATGCCAATTTATATCAGATTATGTATTATGGGGTCTAGATTCCAAGGTTAAACTAGAGTTTTTCATGTTATTTCTTATTGTGTCTTTCTTAAGAGAACTTTATTAATCTGAGAATATATACTCCAGTTAATAGAGTGGTCATGCAATAGATGCCTTGGAAGCACAGCACCACCTAACATGGATTGCTGACAGAAGCATGGGGTAAAAGAGAAGCATTAGCAGAATTATGTAACAGTCTCAAGGTGAGTTGAATATTATTAAAAAATATTGTTCTCTCATGAAATTCATCCCAATCACAGTTTTCATTCCTTCACTTTCCCCAATCACTTCTAACTCCCCTCTTTCCCAAGTTCACTCAGGCTCTTTCTTCAGGAAAGAGCAGGACTCCCAGTATATCAACCTAATATGGCATAAAATGATGCAATAACACCAGACATAAATCCTCATATCAAGACTGTGTGACACAAGCCATTAGGAGAAGAAGGGTCCCAAGAACAAGCAAAAGAGTTAGAATACACTTACTTCCTCTGTCCTATGAAAACATCAAGCTAACAACCAGACTACATACCAAGGACCTAGCACAGACCCATGCTGGCTCTGTAATTGCTGCTTCAGTATTTGTGAGCCCCTAAGAGCCCTCTTTAGTTGATTCTGTGGGCAGTGTACTCCAGGTATCCTTCATTCCTCTGGCTTTCAAAATTCCTCATATTTCTAGCTAGAATTGGTTTTGAAATTAGTGTTTATGTTAATTCATTAATTGTATTTACTTTTTATAAAATGAAAAGGAAATACTTGGCATGTCCATAAGAAATAGAAAATAATATTCTGGATGATGCATCAGACAAATTTATGCTGAAATTATCAATTTTGCCTGCAGGAGCAAAAGCACAAATTGTATGTATGTGTTGTTATCTTATGCACACCAGAAGAGACACACTACCAGTTGCCACATTAGAGTTTATCTGGGGGAGTTGCCAGGCAGGTGCAAGGAAAGAGAACCAGAAAGAGAATGATCCCTCGCCAGGGCTATTCCTTATAAGAGGACAGGTGGGTACAGGCTTACATAGCCATGTCTAAGGTATAAATATGGATGAACTAGGGTGTGCAGAGTATCCAGGTGGTGAGCGTGACATGTGGGTTCATGTGGCTCTGCCTGGGTCATGAATATGAATGTCAGGGATGTGCTCTCTGCATGCTGGTATCATGTCAGGTTATTCAGACTAGCAAGTTTACCAGGTAGCTGCTATTTGCCAGGAATTCTTACAGTATATTTTTTGCATTGTGTTCAACAACTATTTCAAACAATAAAATATGAACTATGTAACTGCCTGATTCATATAAAATAATCTAAAGAAAAATTATATATTAAATAAGATTTAAATTTGTCTATGATAAACTATGACATTGTTTAAAATTTGTCCATGACTGATTAATCTAGAGAGTCACAGCACTGAAATGACTACTTAGAAAATAATGAGACTATAGACCAAAAATTCAGATTTGCACTTATATTCTTACAGTCATCATCTTATTCTTTACAAATATATCACGACGTTGTGTAATGTGTCTTATGCTATCTGTGGCATGAGACTCTGATCCAGAAATTTGAAGTTCCAGTGTAATGTTTCCTCAATAGCCGTGGATGGAACATTTATTTAGACTGCTACTCAAATGTGCAATTATAGGTAAGTACAATGCAAGGCAAGTAACAGTTTACCTTGCAGGAGCTCATTCTTCTCTTCCATTAGGGAAAGCACACAGGCCATTATGCTCCTTTACCCACTGAGGCATCTTGACTACTCCTCTCAGTTTTTATGTACATCATTGTTCCCTGTAGTTGTTTTTATTACTATTATGTAGCTCTGCTTAATTCATTGGGTCTAATCATCTCCTCACTAGAGTTTATAATCTCTATGGGCAAGACTGCTGTCTGCCTTACCAGTTTCTGCTTGCACACAGAACGTGAACTAACCAATATACAGTGCTCAATACTGGGTGATTCGATGTGTCACTCTGCAGATGATGGGATTCTTATAAAACCTCAAATCTAATTCATTGAGTCTCTTAACTACAAGCCAAAGTCTCACAGGGAAAATGTCTCATTAATTGAACTGAATGGGAATTTGCTTTTATTTAATTAAATAGCAATGAATTAGCAGGAAATATGTGGAAAGAGTTTACATAGTTCCGTTTTTGTGATTCTTTTCATGATCTAGAAGATGTGGCTTTCCAGCCACAAGCCACTGGCCACTTAAAGTTGCCGTCTTCACCAAATGTAGCTCTTTTTCCACTTTATCTCTCATCATCCCTGAAAACAAGCTCACATTTTTCTTCATCACTCATCTCCCATTAGTGCATTTGCAAAGCAGGCCCATGTTTGTAAAGTCATGATAATTGATTCCTATTAATAAGTTGTTCTGTTACAATTTTACTGAATTAGTAAAGATGACTTTATTGTTTTCTTTTGGACTCCAGAAACCTCTCCAGCATGAAAGTTGCTGGAAGATGTAAAGAATTAAGTATAAAAAAAAAATGAGGGTTTTCAATTTGACTAATTTAAATTTCATTCTATAATAATATGCACCATATCCTATTTTATTAGACTTTAGATTCTACATTGGCTCTAAAAATGTATTTCCTCTCACATTAGCAAAGAGCATCTCAGAGTAGATTAATCATATATTTTCTTCTGCTACTGAGTAACCTACCTGTTATTTTGACATTTACTTGGTAAGGACTTTTATAACAAAAGAGGCTGCAATAGAGTTAGACCTCAAGTGTTTCCAAATAATAGTGGGTAACGTGTGTATGTGTGTGAGTGTGTTTATGTGAGTCTCTGTCTCTGTTTATGTGTATTGTGTGTGTGCAGAAGTATAGGATGAACTTGTGTAAGTATAGAGGCCAGAGATAAGTATCCGGTGTTCCTCACAAGACATCATATTCAATATTCAAGAGAGAAGATGGGATCTCTCACTAATTGGGAACATAGTAGCTCTTCTAACCTGGATACCCAGAAAGCACTAGCATTCTGGCTGCTTCTAACTTCCCATCACTATGATTAAAATTGTGTACCAAAACGTCCTTGTTTTTTCTTTTTGCATAGATTTCTGGAGACCCTAAAGACATAGGGTGACTCTCAACAATTCTTAATTCTAGTTCTAAATAACCAAACACTGACTTCTGGCCATTTTTGCACATGTTCACATGTGACATGCACTGAATATCTATGCATAATTACATACATGTACATATAAATACAAAAGAAAAATGGGATCATGTTGGCTCGTGGTGACCTAGGCATTGAGATTCCTGCCGAGAAGGTCTTCCTGGCTCAGAAGATGATGACTGGACGATGCAACGAGCTGGGAAGCCTGTTATCTGTGCTACACAGATGCTTGAGAGCATGATCAAGAAACTCCGCCCTACTCGTGCTGAGGGCAGTGATGTGGCCAATGCAGCCCTCGATGGAGCAGACTGCATCATGCTGTCAGGAGAAACAGCTAAAAGGGACTACCCTCTGGAGGCTGTTCGCATGCAGCACCTGATTGTCCGTGAGGCAGAGGCTGCCATCTATCACTTGCAATTTTTCCAGGAACTCTGCCATCTGGCACCCATCACCAAAGACTCTACAGACGCTGATGCCGTGGGTGCCGTGGAGGTGTCCTTCAAGTGCTGCAGTGGGGCCATTATTGCGCTCACCAAGTCTGGCAGGAGTGATCAAAAGGTGGCAGGGTATCGCCCACCTGCTCCTACCATTGCTGTGACCCGCAATCTCCAGACAGCTTGCCAGATCCATCTGTTCCATGGCATCTTCCTTGTGCTGTGTAAGGATGCAGTACAGGATACCTGGGCTGAGGACGTAGATCTCCTTGTGAATTTGGCCATGAATGTTGGCAAGGCCTGAGGCTTCTTGAAGAAGAGAGATGTGGTCATTATCCTGGCTCTGGCTTCACCAACACCATTCGTGTAGTGCCTGTGCTTTCATGGCCCTCTGGAACCCCTCTTGCTCCTGTTCCATCCCCTCCCTTACCCCATTCATTAGGCCAGTAACACTTGTAGCCATAGGGTGGCGCTGGTGGGCTGGGGCACATTAATCTCTTTGAAACATGGAATAGCCCAGCTGTCTATCATGGCCCTACCCTAGCCAGGGGTGAAGGAGGAATGCTGAATTGGAAACCTTCTGGCTAATCACAAAAAGGCAGCAACATCTCTGTGTACTTTGCCCCTGTAGAACTCTGATCCCTGGCCTGGAGTCAGGAGATGGCAAGAGTCGGGGCTTAGAGCCTGGGGCCCAGGTTCCTGTGTAGATAATCTTTGGCACTGGCCCTGACTTGCTTCGGCAACAGCTTTGGCCTCCCCCACTCCTCCTTGTGCATCCTCAGCTGTCACTGCAGACACACTCCACTCTCCACCTTCCATTCTACTGCTGAAGCGTCTCCAGGCCTGTTGTTATAGTGCCCACCTGAATGTCAATAAACAGCAGCTGAATCAAAAAAAAAAGGTTTAAATCTCACAGAATTTTTTTTTCAGTGCTCAACCCTTACCATTCTACCCTTGGTTGTGTTGGAACATGTCATTGTAATATCATCTTCTTTTATTTCATCAGTGGTGAAAGAGCATTTACCACAAGTAAAACTAGAGACTTTTCAAGAAAAATCAAGATGGAATTTGGATAAAAACATAAAGGCATTATGGCAAATTTTTTATATTCCTAATTGATTAATTATAGAAAACCAAAGCCCTACTGAAATCAATAAAATTGAAGAGAACAATACAAGAAAAATCAATGCAACAAACAGTGTGTATTTTTTTTGAGAAAATTAGCTATACAGACAATCACTTATTCAAACTAACCAAAAGGCAAAGAGAAAATATTCAAATTAAGAAAACCAGAAATGAAAAAGGGAACAAAAATACAGACACCTAAGAAATCAGAGAAACATTGGTTATACTTCAAAACCTGTACTCTAAAAATAGGAAAACTTAAAAGAAATAGACAATTTTCTGAATAAGTATCACTTATGAAAACAAAATCAAGATAAGAACAACAACTAAAATAGATCTCTAATCCCCAAGAAAATATAAGCAGTTATCAAAAGTCTTCTAAAACAACCAAACTCAGTGCCAGATGCTTTTAGTAGAGAATTCAACCGGAATTTCAAAGAAGAGCTAATACCAATACTCCTTAAATTGATCTACACAATAGAAACAGAAGGAATATTGTCAAACTCTTATTATGTAGCTACAGTCCCTTAATACTACTCCAAGACCCACAAGAAAGAATTATAGACATTTCTCCCTAATGAACATTAATGAAAAAATACTCAATAAAAGACTGCAAACAGAATCCAAGAATACATAAAAATAATTAGTCACGATCAAATAGGCTTTATTCCAGAAATGCAGGGATGGTTCAATATCCGAACATCTACTATATAAATAAACAGAAAGAAAAAAAAACTCATGATCATCTCATTAGATGCTGAAAAGTCTTTGATAAAAAGCACCATCCCTTTATGGTTAAGGTCTTGGAGAAAGCAGGGATACAAGGAACATACTTAAACATATTAAAAACAACAAAACCAAGCCAACAGGCAACATCAAACTAAATAGAGAAATCTCAGAGCAAATCCATTAAAGTCAGGAACAAGACAAAGCTTTTCAGTCCCCCTCCCCATATGTTTCAATATAGTACTTAAAGTTCTAACTATAGTAATAAGAAAAAAAAAGTAAATCAAGGGGATATGAATTAAAAATGCAGAAGTCAAACTTTGGCTATTTGCAGATGATGTGATATCATACATAAATAACCCCAAAAATTATACCAGATAACTCTTGCAGCTGATAAATACAGTCAGCAATGTGGCAGTATACAAGATTTTTAAAAAACAAAACAAAACAAAACAAAAAACAGAAAGCAAACAATAGCTCTTCTATATACAAATGATAAGTTGGATAAAGAGGAAACCGGAGATACAGTCTCCTTTACAATAGCCACAAATAACATATTATCTTGGGCTAACTCTAACTAAAAATGTGAAAGATCTATATGACAAGAACTTTAAGTTGTTGAAGAAAGAAATTGAAGAAGATACCAGAAAATGAAATGATGCCTAATGCTCTAGGATAGGTAGGATCAACATAGTAAGAATCTAAATACTTAACAAAAGCAATCTACAGATTCAATGGAATCTCCATCAAAATCTTCCCAACTCAGTTATTCACAGATCTCTAAAGAACAATACTCAACTTCATATAGAAAAACAGAAAGCTCAGGACAATCTTGTACAATAAAGTAACTTCTGGAGGCATCACTATCCATGACTTTAAGCTCTACTATAAAACCATAGCAATAAAAACAGAATGGTATTGAAATAAAAATAGATGGGTAGATCAAAGAAACTGAGTCGAAGATACAGACATTAAATTACACAATTGAAAACACTCAATTTTAACAAAAAGCCAAAAATATCCAATGGAAAAAAGAAATCGGGGCTGGAGAGATGGCTCAGCGGTTAAGAGCACCATCTGCTCTTCCAGAGGACCCGGGTTCGATTCCCAGCACCCACATGGCAGCTAACAACTGTCTGTAGTTCCAGTTCCAGGCAAACACCAAGGCAAATAAATAAATAAATAATAAATAAATAAAGTTTAAAAAAAAAAAAAAAAAGAAAAAGAAAAAAGAAATCAACTCCACAAATCATGCCTGCATAGATGAATGAGGCAGCTAAAAGAATGCAAATAGGTCCATATGTGTAACTCTGCACAAAACTGAAGTCCAAGTAGATCATAGATTCCAAAATAAATCCATGAAATTGATAGAAGAGTAAAAAATGGTTTTGGACACACTGACACAGGAGACCACTATCTAAATATAATACCCAGTAGTAGCACAGACACAGAGCAAAAAATAATAAAAGGGATTTTCTGAAACAGAGAAGCTTCTCTAGAGCAAAGGACTCTGTAATTAAGACAAAATGGTAGTCTACAGAATGAGAACAGGTCTTTGCTAACCCGATATCTGACTAAGCGACAATCTTTAAAGTACAAAAAAACTCAAGAAACTAGACTAAAAAATTACCAAATAATCTAATGGAGTACATATTTAAACATAGAATTCTCAACAGAAGAATTTTAAATGGCTGTAAAACACTTAAAGGAGTACTAAACATTCTTAGCCATCAAGGAAATGCAACTCAACATTACTCTGAGACACCATATTACACCTATCAGAATGACTAAGATAAAAAACACTAATTACAGCCTACACTAGAAGGGATGTGGAGCAAGGAAAATACTCCTCCATTGCTGGTAGGAGTGTAAACTTTTACAGCCACTTTGTAAATCAGTATGGCTGTTTCTCAGAAAACTGGCATCAATATACATTGAGATCTAGCAATACAACTCTTGGGCATATACCTAAATGATTCACATCCTTACTTCAAGAACACTTGCTCAAATATTTTTATAGTAGCATTATTAGTAATAGCCAGAAACTGGTAACAAATTAGATGCAACTCAACTAAATAATGGATTAAAAAATGTTTTGTATTTACACAATAGAAAATTATTCAGCAGTAAAAGAAAAGAAGTGATATCTTAAAACTTGCAGTTAAATGGCTGGAATGAAAAAAAAACATCCTGTTCATTTTTAAATGAATAGTAGAGGTAAAGCACAGGATAACCACATAGCGAAATGGTAGTCTACAATCCCAGAGAAGCTGCTTAACCAGGAATCCCCTATGAGGGAAGTCCATGTCTCTCCCTGGGTAGGGGAAATATATAAGATCTCCTGAGTGAACTGGATGCATGGTGGGGGGAGGAGTAAGGGGAAGTGGTAGAATAACAGGAGGGTAGGGAATGGTTGAGTTGGGGAAGGAACATTGAGAGAGAGCAAAGAAACAGATATCCTGATAGAGATTTTGAGGTAAGGGGAAAAAAAAACCCTAGTGCTAAGGATATTTCTAGTAATCTACAAGCCAGCTAAGACTCTAAGCAATAGTGGAAAGGGTGCTTGAACTGGCCTCCCTTGTAACCAAATTGACGACCTCCCAACATAGAACCTTCATGCAGTAACTGATGGAATCAGATGCAGAGATCCACAGATGAGCACTGGGTCAAGCTCCCGTCAAAGAAAAGGAGAAAGAATTATAGGAGCAAAGCAGTCAAGTCATGATGGGGATAGCCGTAGATACCTGACCCATGCTACTGGGAGCTCACTAACTCTGGACTGAAAGCTGGAAAACCTGCATGGGATTGAACTAGGCCCTTTTAAAATGGATGATATTTGTATGCTTTGGGCAGTTTGTGGAGCATCTGACAGTGGGTCTAGTATCTATCCCTAGTGCATAAACTGGCATTTTGTAGCTCATTCCCTATGAGGGAGATACCTTTCTCAGCCTTAATACAGAGGGAGGATCTTGGTTCTGCCTCAAATTCATATGCCAGACTGAAAGGGAAGGAGGAAGATGAGGGTTGATTTGGAAGAAGGGAGGGAGGAGAGACTGGTAGTTGGAATGTAAATTAAAAAACTTTAAATTAAAAAATAAAATTTATAACAAAAAATAGAAAAGAATAATTTTGCTGTAACAAATGCACTTTTAAATATTAATGATGATGATCAAAATACAATTATCACAGTTTTTCATTTGCTTTTTGATTTATAGTTTGTTATATGTTCTTATTAATCATTTTACATAGGTCATTATTTTTTAAGTTAAAAACTTGTGCTAGAGGTATTTTAAAAATTCTCTTCATGTTTTTTGACTCACATATGTTTAGAAATCATTAAATATTAGAGTGGTTGTGTATAAATTTTAATGTGATTCCAGGGATGTAAGAAATCCCAGAAGTCAAATGGCTAAGTCATGAAGATTTGTCTTCGAGGTCAAATCAGAATGCAAAGAAAATTTGTACTCAGTCTAGTCTCTATCAACTAATTAATATAACCATCTCTATCAACTAATTAATAGTTCAATGTTAAAATCCAAGATTTCTTGTTTATTATTTTTAAGAATACAGCTATATGTTGATATTTGTACTTTAGTATAATATATGTTGATATTTGTACTTTAATATAATGATAAACTTGAATAACAAAGAAGTAAATATTGTACTATGGCACGATTTCTTTGTGAATTGAGTAATCAATAGGAACTTTACTAAATTTCTTTATAATTTTTATAATTTTTACTCACACAATTCATGTTTTTCCCATAAATTTTCTGGATTTTAATTACAAAATAATTTGTTAGTTGAGTCAGTAAGTGATGCTCTCTTGGATTTTTTATGGTTCAGTTATTGGGTTCCTTTATAAAATTCATGCTAATTATTAAGACTTAGAAATTTCAAGAGAATTTTTTTCAACACATCGTTCAATTAAAATATATTAGTTAATAGTAGACATTTACTGGCAACTTTATTAAGTGGTAATTTTACGGTGAGTAAGAAATCCTGTCTTGGAAAGATGAAATGTTCTCTCATGTCAACTGATAAGAAAAGAAATACTTAAATATATCCAGAGGATGAAGGTTAGCTCAAGAAAATTTGAGAACACATACAGATATTTATACTTTTAAAGCCTCCTGCAGTATGTTAATCATAACAATAAGTTTTAATGATACTTAGGTATTAGACAATTGAGGGCATTCAGAAGAGATGAACATCATAATTCAGAGCTCAGCTTTCAGTCTTCTTCTATTTGAGTAAAAGTGTCCATACGAAGCAAATAATTTTTAAGTTGACATCCATATTTCCTAATTTTTTTAAAAAAAGGACTACTAGGGAAGTGATAAATTTGTACATTTTGATAGTGCTATATAGTGTTTAGTACATTTGAAATGTTAATTAGAAACATTACTCTAACAAATGAAATCAGACAAAATGGAAGCATAAATTCCATGGGACCAGCTAACTAGTTCCATATAGTTCTATAATGTTGGCTGTGCCTGCATAAAAATCCCACTTACAATATTATCAGTGACTATTCCACTCGAGGCTTTTTATAAAACCTCAGTAACCTACTTTTGTTCAATTGGAGAGGAAACCAATTGACATTTATATAGAAGAATGTGATATCATCTAGGATTTTATAGAAAGATTTTCTTGTTGCACCATAATCAAGAAGAGTAATGAATATAGCCTGATGTAAAGATATAGATGAGAGACAATAATGACTGAGATTTAACTCTAACCAATGTGTACTTTAGAAATATTAAAGATGAAGAAGCCAAAGTTGCTTTTGTTATTGATGATAAAGGAAGGATGAACAATCAATATAGAGTGCCACTTGAACAGACCAGTGAGTAAAAATGCTATTCCCATGGAAGATGCAAGTTGCTAAAGAATGAGGTGACGAGCATTGACCATTGACTACAAAATTAGCTAAAGGAGGATGTCTTGTTTCTTCAGAGCTGTGGTGGAACTGTTCTAAGAGAATAAGCAATCGATAATTAGGGATTTTGTGAAATAGCTCTTAAACAGCTGATGGTTCAACATCAACCACAGAGAAAGTATTTGAACCACATTAAGCAATAGGTATGGTAAATTGCTTTTTCTATCTACAGTGAGAAGTTGACTGTATAACCTACATTTGCTGATTTCAGGCAAGTGCTCACCTGTAGATCTGACCACAGCGATCACCAGGGCACTAATAAAGTCACATGAGAAGATACAATGATTGTTAATATATGTGCTGCATACTAAGAAAAAACAGTTAAGGACAATGTCAAGTAGACCATCCCACCACCCCCCCCCCAATACACACATGGAAAGCCATCTGAAAAGGAATCAAAGAAAATATAATATGCATTAAAAACTACTAGGAACTCTGTGGAGTCAAATAGCAAAGGAAAAATAGCATTTAAGGTACAATACTAGAAGACAAATCTAAGACTGCACCTTTTGGAATGCAAATTTTCTAGAAATTAAGCAGCCATACTGACCTATGTAAAACTATAGATAAAAACTATAGATAGAGCACACACACATACACACACATACACCAGCATGCACACACACACGCAAGCATGAATGCACATATGCACACACACACGCATGCACTTCCTCCAGTAATAGCCGTTTTGTGTCTCTGGATATAAGAACAAACCTATTCATTCTAACAGAACATGCAGAAATTGCTTGTGATAACTTGATACATATCTTTGTCAGTACTTTACCATGTCAGAATTGTTCCATTATTGCTGGACTGATGGGTGTGAATGGGGAAACACAAAGGATAAGCACTTAGTTGCTTCTGCAGGCTGCACTCAGAAAGGAGTAAATGCTCATGCTGGCTCAGAGGTTTGTTAAGTAAATGTAGCTGCTTCAGCTTTATTAGCTACAAACCATCATTTTCTGCTACATAGGCTACATAAAAAGACTGAAAGCACAGCTTTCCATTTGTTGGAAATTCATAGATCTTACCACTACATTCAAGACTTTATTGTCTAGTCAAGAATTGTAAATTATTTAAGTATACTTTGATTTACTATAACAGATATATGTGCATTTATATATAAATATTTTTTCTTCTACAAAAAAGGTGAAACTGATGATTTCTGATATTTGCTCTATGACTCTGTTTCTCTTCTTCTTTTCTTCACTATTGCAAAATGCTGATATTTGATGTCTATTGCATAGATTCCTGGCAAGTAAAAGGAGTGAGAAGCAGGGCAACCCAAACACATTACTTTTCAGTCTATATTGATGGGTTATAACTGCATCATTTAGTCAGTTCTGTCTGGAAGAGAAATCTTCTAATTTTCAAATAATATTCAGATAAAATGAGCAAGTCATGTACATATGACTCAATCTGTAATATCTGTCTCAAAATTATTCATTCAGAAACATAAATGATACATGCTGGAGATCAAAGCTTTGAATAGAGAGATGAATACAAAAGCTGTAAGTGACTTGGAAAGCCAATACTACCAGGAACTTTTAGAGAAGTTAGAGAGTAAGTCTCTGCAGATATCTGTTAGTCAGGAGAGTATGTTGTGTATTACTTGGACACTAAAGAATTTGTGAGAGTATATAAGGGCAGATGATGGGATGTACTATGGTCATTTTGAGGTCAGCCTATTGCAAAAATCTCAGTACTCTGTATGGCTGTTTAAACCTAGTGCACATAAGCACTGCTTCACATGGATAGTGGTAGGAACTTCCACTGTAGATCTGGGACAGAGATAAGGATTTCGAGGAACAAAATTCTAATCTTTGTGTAGCGTAAATCCCTTGGCTCCTTTTATTTAGCCACTCCCTCTCAGTAACAACTACAAAAAGAAGTGTTTATAATGTAACTGAAAACATCTGCAACCTACCAGAATCACAGTCATATATTTGGCTAAATAAATGTGTGACCACAGGGAAATCACTCTGAGAAATTTACTGACATTGCCATTGTGTTTCAGTAATAAACTTGAGAATCAACTTATGATACAAATGGCTACAGCAAGGTTTTGCCACAGTGGGCTCTTGGAAATGAATTATCCAGCCAGTGAGTTTTGATTATAAAGTGATTCTGACTTGTCCACGATAATTGACTATAACTTAATGAGAGCATTATGCAATTGCATTTAGCATAGAAAGACCTCCAACTATTCCCCAAAGAGTTTAAATGTCAGACTTAATTGTAGCACTTGCTTTTCTTCTGGGGCATATTTCAAGTCAGCAGCTTCACTCTTCAATAGTATTCAGACATGATCAAATCAATCTTCTTGTACTTTGTTTATAACAGTGTTTATATATTCCTCTATCAAAAAGATTTGTCACTCCCATAGTTTATTCTAATTTTAGTAACTCCTTGATCCTTATGAGATAATCCCACATAAAATCCATACACTCAAGTGACATACTTGGTAAACAAAATAAAGTCTTCTATTTGATTTGGACTACTAGACGCACCCCAAATATGCCTTGATTTTCATCTTAGAAAAGTGCCCAATTTATTTATGTATATTTTCAATGTTTGTGATATTGAATATTTGAATAATTTTTGATACATTGCTGCAAGACATTTCTCATTGCTGAGAAATGATCTACTGTTTTTGGTTGTATTGTTTTGTTTTTCTGGAAAGCAGGTGTGTCTACTATAAACAATCACTCCTACTCAATAAATGATTAGAAGTGTGGGTAGATAGATAGAGAGATACAGAGATATAAATAAGTCTCACATGTTTTCCATATGCATGACAATGAACAAAAAATGCTCTGAATTGTGAAAACATTTGTTTGGTGACAATTTGATTCATAAGATTGCAATGATTACAACTGCTCACAGTCACACAAAACATATGTTCATATACATTACCTTGTGAATTTCATTTTGATAACAGAGAAAAGTATTGTTTATGGAACAATTAAGAACTGATGAATCAAATCAGATTTAAAAACAGTAAGAGAAGCAATATTAGGTTACAATATAGATCTTTTAATAGAAAACAGCATTGCCAATTCATATTGGTCAATGTCTCTACAAATTGAATGCTTGAAAATATCTTTCCAGAAAGAAGAGTCTCAGCTACATCTGACTTGAGGGTTTAACAGGACGCAAACATCATAAACACACAACAGAATTTGCTGGACATCGTGTAATTTAAATCTATGGAGCTTTAAGTCAATACTCACTGATGATTTTTATTTTATTATTTTTTTTTATTTATATGTATGGATATGTATGGGCATATGTACCACAATGTGTGTGTGTGTGTGTGTGTGTGTGTGTGTGTGTGTGTGTACAGAGGACAACTGTGGTAATCAGATTTCTCCCTCCAACATGTAGCTTCCAGACATTGAATTCAGGTATTCCAGTTGGTGGGAGTCTCCATTAACTAGTGAGTAATCTTATGGACAGGAAGATAAGTAAACATTTTTTCAAAAGTTGGCTAGTTGGTACTCAACAGCAACAGCATCTCTGTAAAGGTAAGACTAAAAAGATGTCATCAAACAATAACATTGGCTAATCTATTTAGCATCCATTGCTTATTATTTTAAAATGAAAAAAAAGTAGATGCAGACTTATGAATTAGCACAAAAGACCAAATTATCAAGAAAGAATTGCACAAGTCAGGATGTCTACTAATTGTTAAGCTTCAGTCTAGAGACAAATGCACAACAGGGAGACATCTCAGATACTGAGGTAGAATCACTCTACAAATTCTTTATTAGCAACATTCATAAAGTGAAAATATTAAAATTATTAATATAAGTTGAAATTATAAAGACTTTCGGACAATTATATTTCATTGGATTATGTAGCTTCTAAGATTGCATATTTTAAGCAGAACTCTAAGTAGTTATACCAACTAAGATCTTATACAGACAATTATGTTCCACTCATCAAATATCAATAATTATATTTTGTAAGAGATCTTGGCTACATAGTGCTCACAAGAATATCAGACAAGACTATATATATTTTGAATCCTTCTCTAGAACAGTGATTCTCAGCCTTCACAATGCTTTGACTCCTACTTAATATAGTTCCTCATGTTGTGGTGATTCCCAAACCATGAAACTATTTTTATTTTTTTATTATGAATAAAGAAATCACATTTTCTATCCCTGTACATCCAAATCAAGGTCCCTTTCCCCTCCAATCAAATCAGGTCACACTTACATCTCCACATCACCCCATTCCTCACATGGGCAGGCTATCCCAAGGTCCCAAGGTCCCAATATTGCATAGTTCAGCCTCCACTTGTGGTAAATCCAGTTTTCTACCCCCAACTTCAAGACTGAGTCAGGTGTTCCTCTAGGGGGAATGGGATCCAAAGTGTCATTCCAAGCTGTTTCTGATCCCAAGCTGTTCATTGGTTGTGGTTTGCAGCTTGGGAATGCTTTGCTTTTATTGTTGTGTTTTGTTTTCTGTTTTTTGTTTGTTTGTTTGTTTGTTTTGTTTAGAGTCCATTAATGAGTGAGTACATCCCCTGCTTATCATTCTGGATTTCTGATAACTCGCTCAGGAGGATATTCTCCAAATCCATCCATTTGCCTAAAAATCTTAGGATATCATTTTTTCTTATTGCTGAGTAGTACTCCATTGTGTAAATGTAAATCCATTCTTCAGTTAAGGGCATCTAGGTTGTTTCCAGGTTCTTGCTATTACAAATAATGGTACTATGAACATAGTTGAGCTAATGTCATTGGAGTGCAACTGTGCATCTTTAGGGTATACATCCAGAAGTGGTATTGCTGGGTGCTTGGGGAGAATGATTCTCAGTTTTCTCTGAAATCACCATACTGCATTCCAGAGTGGCTGAACAAGCTTACACTCCCACCAACAATGGAGGAATGTTCGCCTTGCTCTGCACCCTCTCCAGCATAGGCTGTCATCTGTGTCTTTTATCTTAGCCAATCTGACAGGTGTCAGGTAGTATCTAAATGTTGTTTTGATTTGCATTTCTCTGATGGCTAAAGATGATGAGCATTTTTCAAGTGCCTTTTAGCCATTTGTAATTCTTCTGCTGAGAATTCCCTTTTAAGTTCTGAACCTCATTTTATGATTTGGTTATTCAAGGTTTTGGGCTCTAGTTTCTTGAGTTCTTTATATATATATTAGATGTCAATCCTCTATCACTTGTAGGTTTGGTTAAAACCTTTTCCCGTTCTATACCCAGGTCATTAACTCCCATTGACAGCATTCTTGGCTTTATAGAAGCTTCTCAGCTTCAGGAGATCCCACTTATTGATTGTTGATTTTAGTGTATGTACCAGTGGTGTTATATTTAGATAGTGGTCGCCTGTGGCAATTCATAGAAGTGTATTTCCCACTTTCTTTTCTATCATGTTCAAAGTGGCTGGGATTATGTTGAGAACTTTGATCCAGTTGGATTTGAGTTTTGTACAGGGTGACAGGCTTGTAACTATTTGCATTGTTCTATACACTACCATCTAGCTATGCCAACACCATTTGTTAAATATGCTATCTTGTTTTCCATTGAACATTTTGGCCTCTTTGTCAAAGATCACGTGATCGTAGGTTTTTGGGTTAATGTCTGAATCCTCAATTCTGTTCCATTGATACACAAGTCTGTTTTTATGCCAGTAACAGGTTGTTTTTATTACTGCAGCTCTATAGTATAACTTGAAGTCAGGGATGGTGATGCCTCCTGAGGTTCTTTTGTTGAGCAAAATTATTTGGGCAATCTGTCTTTCCTATTATTCCAAATGAAATTGAGTATTGTTCTTTCAAGGTCCAAAAAATATTTCGTTGGGATTTTGATGGGCAGTGCATTGCATCTTTATATTGCCTTTGGTAGAATTGCTATTTCTACTATGTTGATCCTGCCTATCCAGGAACATGGAAGAGCTTTCAACTTTCTTGTATGCTCTTCAATTTCTTTCTTCAGTGATTTAAAATTTTTATCAAATAGATCTGTTACTTCTTTGGTTATAGTTACTCTAAGGTATGTGATACTATTTGCAGCTATCATAAACAGTGATGTTTCCCTTATTTCTTTTTTAGCCCTTTTATCTTTAATGTATAGAAGGTCTACTAATTTCTTTGATTCTACTAATCTTGTATCCTGCTACATTGCTGCAGGTGTTTATCAGCCATAGACGTTTCTTGGAAGAAATTTGTGGGTCACTTATGTATATAATCATATCATCTGAAAATAGAGATAGTTTCACTTCTTTTCTAATTTGTTTCCCCGTAGTCTTCTTTCGTTCTCTTATTGCTTTTGCTAAAACTTTGAGAACTATATTGAATAGATAAGGGGAGAGAGGACATCCTTGTCTATTTCCTGATTTTAGTGGGATTGCTTTGAGTTTTTCTCCATTATGTTTGATGCTGGCTGTCAGCTTCTTGTAGATTGCCTTTATTATATTGAGATACTCTCCTTGCATTCCTGATCCCTCTAGAGCTTTTATCATAAAGGAGTGTTGGATTTTTTCAAAGGCTTTTTCCGCATCTAAGGATATGATCATGTGGTTTTATTCCTTTAGTTTGTTTAAATGATGGATAATGTTTATGTTTTTTTGTATGTTAAACCAAATCTATATTTCTGGAATGAAGCCTGCTTCATCATGGTGGATGATATTTTTTATATATTATGGTATACAGTTTGTCAAAATTTTGTTGAGAATTATAACATCAATATTCCTTAAGGAAATTGGTTTGTAATTCTCCTTCTTTGTTGTGTCTTTTAGTGACTTGGTTATTAGGTAATTGTGGCCTCATGAAAAGAATTTGGCAATATTCCTTCAGTTTCCACTGTGTGAAATAGTTAGAGGAGTAATGGTAGTAATTCTTCTTTGAATGTCTGGTAGAATTTGGCACTGAAACCATCTAAACCAGGGCTTTTATTTTTGGGGAGGCTTTTAACAACAGCTTCAATTTCCTTAAGAGTTATAGGCCTGTTTAGGTAACTAATCTGATCTTCATTCAATTTGAGAGATGATACCTGTCCAGAAAGCTGTCCATTTCTTCTAGGTTTTCGATTGTTGTGGAATACATATTTTCAAAATATGATCTGATAATTCTCTGGATTTTCTGGGGATCTGATGTTATGTCCCCCTTTTTATTTCTGATTTTGTTGATTTGAATACTCTCTTTCGTTTTTTGATTAGTTTGTCTAAGGGCTTTTCTATCTTGTTAACTTTCTCAAAAAATCAACTCTTAGATTCATTGATTCCTTGTATTGTTCTTTTTGTTTCAATTGTATTGATTTCAGCTCTAAGTTTGATTATTTCCTGCAGTCTACTTCTTCTAGGCGAGTTGCTTCTAACTGTTCTAAGGCTTTCAGCTGAACTGTTAGGTCTCTAGTGTGTGATTTCTCTAGGTTTTTCATGTAGGCAACTAGTACTATGAATTTTTCCTCTTAAGACTGCTTTTCGTGTGTCCCACAAGTTGGGGTATGTTGTGGATTCATTTTCATTAAATTCTAGGAAGACTTTGATTTCTTTCTTAATTTTTTCCTTGACCCAGAAATGGTTCAGCTGAGTGATGTTTAGTTTCCATGAGTTGGCAGGCTTTCTTTGGGTTTTGATGTTGTTGAACTCTAACTTTAGGCCATGGTGTTCCATTATGTTACAAGGGATTATTTCCATTTTTTGTATCTGTTGATATTTGCTTTATGACCAATTATGTGGTCAATTTTGGAGAAAGTTCCAAGAGGAGCTGAGAAATATGTATATGCCTTTGCATTTGGCGGGAAGCTTCTGTAGATATCTATTAAATCCTTTTGCATCATAACCTCTATTAGACTCCTTATTTCTCTGTTAATTCTCTGTCTGGTTGACCTATCCAGGGTTGAAAGTAGAGTTTTGAAGTCTCCCACTTTTAGGGTATAAGAATTGATGTGGGATTCCAGCTTTAACAGTGTTTCTTTTACATAAGTAGGTGCCCTTATATTAGGGGCATAAATATTCAGGATTGAAATCTCCTCTTGACCAGTTTTTCCTGTGATGAATAAGTAATGACCATTTTGTTCCCTTTTAATTGCTTGTAGCTTAATGTCTACTTTGTTACATATTAGGATGGCAATCCCCATTTGTTTCTTAGGACCATTTGACTGGAAAATCTTTTCCCAACCCTTTACTCTAAGCCTGTGTCTGCCTTTGAGGTTGAGGTGTGTTTCCTGTAGGTAACAGAAGGATGGCTTTTGTTGTTGTGTCCATCTTGTTAGTGTGTAACGTTTTATATGAGAGTTGAGTCCATTTATATTAAGGGAAATTAGTGACCACTGAATGATATTTCCTGCAAATTTTGATGGTAACTTGTGTGTATTTTCTTTCTCTGGAGTATTCTTCTGTGGAATTATTGATTGTTTGTGGTTTCATGGTTGTATCTGGGGTCCTTAGGTTGGAGTTTTCCCTCTAATACTCTCTGTAGTGCTGGATTGGTAGATAGATATTGTTTCAGTCTGACACTGTCATGAAATATCTTGTATACTCCATCTCTGGTGATTGATAATTTTGCAGGGTATAGTATTCCAGTTTGGCTGCCATGCTCTTTTAGCATCTGTATAACTTCTGACCAAGCCCTTCTAGCTTTCATCGTTTCCATTGAATAGTCAGGTGTTATTCTGATGGGTCTGCCTTTATATGTAAGTTGGCCCTTTTCTTTTGCAGCTCTTAAATTTTTTCTTTGTTCTGTATGTTTTATGGCTTGATTATAATGTGGTGGGCTGACTTTTTTGGGAGGTCATATCTATTTGGTGTTCTGTAAGCTTCTTGTATCTTTATAGGCATTTCCTTCTTCAGATTAGGAAAGTTTTTTCCTATGATTTTATTGAAAACATTATCTGTGCCTTTGATCTGGTATTCTTCTCCTTCCTCTTTTCCTATTATTCTCAAATTAGGTCTTTTCATGGTGTCCCAGATTTCCTGAACATTATAAGTTATGGCTTTTTTGGTTTTAGTATTTTCTTTGACTGATAAATCTATTTGAGCTACTGAATCTTCCACTTCAGAGATTCTATCTTCCATCTCTTGAACTGTTTTGGTTATGCTTGTGTCTGTAGTTCCAGCTTTTTTCTTCAGGTTTTCTATTTCCATCTTTGCCTCATTTTGTGCCTTTTTCATTGCTTGTATTTCAGCTTTTAGTTCCTGGCATATTTCTTTAATTTTTTGATTAACTTTTTCTTGGTTTTCTTTCTTAGATTTGTTCATCTCTTCCAATTTTTTGTTTGTATTTTCTTCTATTTCTTTAAGGCCAATTTTCATATCTTCTTTGAGAGCTTCGATGATCATCATAAAGGAATTTTTGGTGTTGCTTCTTTCTGTTTCCTCTTCATTGCTCAGTTCAGATCTTGTAGTTGTAGGATCGCCTTTTTCTTTTGGAGTTACATTGTTGTTCTTTAAATTATTATGTAAATTTTTGCACTGGCATCTGCCCATTGCTTCAGTGTTTCAGGATTAGGTAGCTCCTGGTCAGTTATGGTACTCAGGCTTGTGTGTCTCCATTCACCTCTGAAAAAAGGTCTGCTCAATCTCTACCTCTGCTCTGGGCAGGGGACTGAATTTCAAGTCTTCAATCCTTCTTTGTTTGAGCAGTTGGGGGGGGGTGGCCATGCAAATTCCCTCAGGAGCAGCTGGGGGAACCTTGTAGACAGAGTTTATCTCTGTGTGCTATAGAGTGCTTGGGGACATCCTCTACAGACATCACCTGCTCCCAGACCCGGAATCGGAACCCAACTGGAACACAGTGTTCCCTGGCAGGGATTCAGGAGCTGGAGCCTGCTGGACCCACCTCACCTTTGGGTGGAGTCTCAGTCTATCAGAGTCCCCTGTCTTTGTCTGTTTGCTCAGTTGGTGGAGGGTAGCTGTGCAAATTCCCTCACCAGCAGCTGGGGGGACCATGGCAATCAGAGTTTTTCTCTGTCTGCTATAGAGTGCATGGGGACATGCTCTACAGACAGCACCTGGTCCCGGAACAGAAACTGGAACCTGAACCTAGGTTTTTCATATAGGCATGTAGTGCTGTGAATTTTCTTCTTAAGTCTGCTTTCGTTATGTCCCACAAGTTTGGGTACATTGTGGATTCATTTTCATTCAATTCTATAAAGACTTTGATTTCTTTTTTAATTTCTTCCTTGACCCAGAAATGGTTCAGCTGAGTGATGTTTAGTTTCCATGAGTTGGCAGGCTTTCTTTGGGTTTTGATATTGTTGAACTCTAACTGTAGGCCGTGGTGGTCCATTATGTTACAAAGGATTATTTCCATCTATTTGTATCTGTTGATATTTGCTTTATGACCAATTATGTGGTCAATTTTGGAGAAAGTTCCATGAGGAGCTGAGAAATATGTATATGCCTTTGCATTTGGCTGGAAGCTTCTGTAGATATCTATTAAATCCTTTTGCATCATAACCTCTATTAGACTCCTTATTTCTCTGTTAATTCTCTGTCTGGTTGACCTATCCAGGGTTGAAAGTAGAGTTTTGAAGTCTCCCACTTTTAGGGTGTAAGAATTGATGTGGGATTCCAGCTTTAACAGTGTTTCTTTTACATAAGTAGGTGCCCTTATATTAGGGGCATAAATATTCAGGATTGAAATCTCCTCTTGACCAATTTTTTCTGGTGATGAATAAGAAATAACATCTTGATCCCTTTTAATTGCTTTCAGCTTAGAGTCTACTTTGTTAGATACTAGGACAGCAACACCAGCTTGTTTCTTAGGACCATTTGACTGGAATTTTTTTTTCTATCCCTTTACTCTGAGTCTGTGTCTGTCTTTGTGGTTGAGGTATGTTTCATGTAGGCAACAGAAGGATATCTTCTGTTGTTGTATCCATTGTGTTAGTGTAGGGCCAACTTACTTATAATGACAGACCCTTCAGAATAACACCTGACTACTCAATAGAAATGATGAAAGCCAGAAGGGCTTGTTCAGAAGTTATACAGATGCTAAAAGAGCATGGCTGCCAAACTAAAATACTATATCCTGCAAAGTTATCAATCATCTTAGATGGAGTAAACAAGATGTTTCATTACAAAATCAGACTGAAACAATACCTATCTACCAATCCAGCTCTACAGAAAACATTAGAGGGAAAGCTCCAACCTAAGGATCCAAAATGCACCCATGAAACCACAATCAATAACCCCACAGAAGAATACCCCAGAGAAAGGAAGTACAAACAATTACCCCCAAAAATAGCAGGAAATATTAATCAGTGGTCACTAATATCCCTTAGTATCAATGAACTCAACTCACCTATGAAATTATTTTATTGTTACTTTATCACTGTAGTTTTGATACAGATAATAATTGTAGCATCAATATCTAATGTGGGACATCTATAAAATTATCATATGTCACCAAATGTGTTCATGACTCATAGGTTGAGAACCAGTGCTATTGAGAGTCCTTGGTAATTTATATCAGAGTATAAAAAGCCTATTCTAATTTATTTTTTTAACCAAAAAATATAGATTGTGAATATTTCTGGCATGTAAACATTGCAGAGTTGATTAGACTGACATATTTTCATCAAAAACATAGGTAAACTTAATGCTTATTTGCAATTTGTATGTTATATAAATAATGCTACATGTGGGTTTTGATAATTCTAAAGCTGATGTAAGCACAATAAAGATAATAGTTCTATAAGCAAAGATCTTAGTTAATTATTTAAAATAAAAGTGTTTAGAGTGGGTAATGAATTAGAGTACATTGTTTTTTCTCCTTATTGAGTAATCAAATACAAAGTCATACTGTACACAATCTACATGTAATTAGGTGAACTTTAATCAGTAGATTTTAAATAGAATCTGTGAATTAACCTGATTTCTCCATGAAGGCTGTACATACAGTGAAAAAGTTTCATCATTTTAGAGTTTTCTTATTGATTTTGATTATACTGAGTAGTTTACTGAAAATGAGGGCTCCACAAATAGATATCAGCCTCCAGTGACACATCATTGAACTCTAACTATGCAAAACAAATGAAGTGAGAAATCTGATTGATTTGGATACCAGTTGCAGGCCTGATAATTACTACTTTGGGGGCTATAGAAAGAGTGCTTTTTTTTTTCTTTTTGAGGAGCAAAAAAACCCCACAATTTGAAAAAAAAAACCTTAAACACTCATATTTATACATTTAACTCTTTATGTAACAAATAGTTATTAAGCTTATATTTAAGTTCAGACATTTTACAAGCTTCCCTAGAAAACATGGAGAATGAGAATGCAGAAACCTGCTACTGTCATGTATGCTTTTTGATCAGTCATATGACATTTAAACAACATAATAGATATGACCTCAATATGTATAAATTTCACTTCCATCTTATTTTTAAAACAATACTTATGTCTTGTTCATGTTATATATTCTGAGTAAATTTCACCTTCTACTTTCAAAATCATACTGCAAGAAATTCTTTAATCCTCTGAGCTACAGACAAAAGATGGTATATAATTCACTGCAACAGCACTAGTCAGGGCATCATCCACTTTTGTTCTTCCAGCTCTAAATTTCTAAAGTGAAATATAATTTTAAAAAAACAATTTATTTTGATGCACATGTGTCAGAGGGCTTATTAGAGAGGCCCTAATATTGCAGATACCAAACTTACAAAGGCTTGATACAGAAATAAAGAATTTATATGTGTTGTTTACAATATCAGTAAATCTTCACTAGACATGAATGTCTGCAGTAATGTTATATCTTTAACTTAAGAAATACATTTTATTTTTGTGTGTAAAATTCTACTATGTTTGTGTGCATGCATGTATGTGCAAGTGTGTATATGTGTGCATATGTACAGTTATATGGACACATGTGTGCCACAGGTCTATTTACAAATTAGATAAGAATTTCCAGAAGTCAGTTTTTCTTTTCCACCACATAAGTCCTAAGAATTAAACTCAGATAAAGCTTGCATTAGACCAACAACCTTTACCAACTAAGTCATTTCTTCTGTCCAGAGAGAGCGATTCTGTCTGTACCATCTTGCCATTGTTATCCTTATCCTTCTCTGACCATTTGCTTACATAACTGTTTTTTAAAAGATGACCTGTAATTTCAGAAGCTAAACTTATAAAATCTCACCAGGATGACTGCTCAAATGTGACAAAAGTGAGAAAGATGAGACCATACTCAATGGATATTACAAAGCAAAATGGAAAAGTTCACAAATCCTTAATACTACACAATTTTAGACAACTGATGAGATGAGAGCTGGGAAAAGAAGAAGCTGTCTTGCCCAAGAAAGAGCACACCAACAGATTGTCCAGTGACAAATATCCTAATAGCTATTATATGGTCTTAGCAGGTTATATTTAAATATATATATACATGTATGTAATATATATGTATATGTATTTGTATACATATATTTATTCTATAACAATTGATAAATAAAAGAGGCCATGAATTTGAAGAAGAGTGGTAAGAGGTATAAGGGAAAGTTTAGATGGATGAATGGATTGTATCATTATCTTTCTCTCTCTCTCTCTCTCTCTCTCTCTCTCTCTCTCTCACACACACACACACACACACACACACACACACACACACACACACAAATATGGTGGTCTGAAAATCAATTATCCATGACTCAGTATCCTAAAAGATGCGGAATATTGTGAAAAACTACACTAAAACTTAATTTGTTAAAAAACAATTTATTGTTTTATCTATTTGAATACAAATTTCATGATGTCATTATTTTGACCACTAAGTAGTACTCCATTGTGTAACTGTATGACATTTTTTTTTTATCCATTCTTTGATTGAGGGACATCTAGTTTGTGCTCATGTTTTGGTTATTATGAATAATGCTACTGTGAGCATATGAACATAGTTGAGCAATTAAGTTTCCTTCTGGTAAAATTGAGTATCCTTTGGGTGTATGCCAAAGAGTGGTGTTGCGGGGTATGGAAATAGATTGATTAAACATCTTCTGAGGAACTGCCATACTGATTATCCTGAGTGAGGTAATCCAGACCCAGAAAAACATACAGAGTATTTTATAAGTACATATTAGACATAGAGCAAAGAACAATAAGGCTAAAATCCACAACCATGGAAGAGCTAGGCAACATAAAAGACCTTAAGAGGGACATGCATAGATTTTACTAGGAAAGAGAAATATATAAGATTTCTTGGTAAACTGGAAGCTTGAGTCAAGGAGGAAACATGAGAGACAAGGATGGTCTTGTTAGGGAAGTGACATAAAGGAAAAGCAAGAAAAAGATATCTTGAAAGGAGACATTATAGGGATAGATAGGGAATTTTCCAGGAATCCCCAAGGATGACCCCAGCTAAGACTCCATCAGTGGAAAGAGTGCTTAAACTGGCCTTTCCCTGTAATGAGATTGATGACCACCCTAATTGTCCTCATGGAACCTTCATCTAGCAACTGATTGAAGCAGATTCACAGCTAAGCCCTGGGCACTTCGGGAGTCCAGTTGACAAGAGGGAGGAGGGAATATATGAGAAAAGAAGGTGAAGATCACGATGGAGAAAACCACAGATATAGCTGATAAGAAGTAATCAGAGCTCAATGACTCTGAACTGTCAGCTAGTGAAGCTGCATGAGACTAAATTAGGCCCTATGAATTGGAGTGACAGTTTTTAGGGGCAGTGTCAGTGAGACCAGGATTTATCCCTAGTGCATGAATTAGCTTTTTGGAGCCTATTCCATAGAAAGATATACCTTGCTCAACCATGTATCAGGGGAAAGGAGCTTGGTCCTGCTTCAACTTCATAGGCCAGACTTTTTTGACTCCTTGTGGGAGACCTTGCCCTGTGTTAGGATTGGCTGGAGTGTGGTGAAAAGAGGTGGAGAGGAGATAGAGGAGGGAAGAGAGAAGGAATTGTGGTTGGTATATAAAATTAAAAAAGAAATATAAGAAAAAATTATAATCTCACAATTTCTATTTTAGCAGTCTTTTTTGTAATCTTCTTTTTGGATAATAAATAGAAAAGCCCAGTGCCAAGAATAAATTACCATTTTATGGATTGTTGGTCAGTGTTGTCCCATAGATCCCAAACATTATAGAATGTCCAATATTCTTGATGATCTTCCAAGCTTGAGAGAAAAACCATCCCAGTATTCTCCTTACTGACTACTTATAGATAAATACATATGCCCCATGTTTTAGCTTGTAGGAATAAAATTTTAAAAATCTCATCACAATGAATATTTGTGAAAATAGGAACTCTCCTTTATGTCATATCCAAGCTGAAGTATCTGATATCACTTTTTGTTCATGTGTGCATATCGGATCTTAATTAATGGGAGCATATATTTGTGGGTTGGCTTAAAAATGTGTTAGTTGATTTTTACAAAAACTAGCAATTTAAACTAAGAGATCACGTGCTTTTCCATTAGTGCATTGACACTTTAAATGTTTTAGACTTTTTCATTGCTGTATACATTGTTGGGGATAGAAAGCAGAGCTTTGAAATAATTAATAAATCAGAAAACTAACACTCTAATAATCCAATGTCAGTTATTTCCAATTATATCAGCAGTAGAACGTTCTGGGTTAAATCAAATGTTAGCCCTAATCACCCAGAAGAATCCAAAGGTTGAAACTAAGCTAACTAGATTTTAAGAAAAAAAATTAAAATTGAGCCATCTCTAAAAATCCATTGAGAAAATAATCTGTTTCCTATTTTTGTCACTTTTTTAACAGGTGATAGTTTTATAAACTCAAATATAGTTTAAAAAATAAATATGTTGCTTCCACTTCCAGGTAAGGAGATTTATCAACCCCAAGGACACTGTCAAAACACAGTAAGGATGTCATGTGCATTGAAGCTTTTGGTATTCTAGACAGTGACCCAAGAGGTAGAACACAGGATGGGAAAATAAAATAAACATTACCACAAAGACTGCTTCAATTTCTGAACTTTTTAAAAGAGTCTGTGGGAAATGACAGTTGTCTTAGAAAACTATCAGGCAACAGAAAAAATAGAGAGAAGGAGAACTATTCAGAAAGATGTCCTAAGTGCAAATAGGATTAGAAAACATCCAGAACACTTACACAGCAGGGAATTCTTTACGCAATCCATCTGAAAACGTGTGATTTGCATATCATTTTTGTCTGACTTATTAATCTTAATAAGTGCTTATTAAGCACTTAAGGATAAAAACACCATTTGTAATAATAGGGTGTAGTGTGTTATTATGCAAATGTATTTGACATGGTGTCCAACTGCAAATTCTCCTTCATGCTAATTTTACATCTACAGTATTCTCTGAACTTTGTTCTCACTGCTCAATTTTTAATATTAAGCACCATTATTCTTTTGATCTATATAATCAACTTTACTTCCAAAATATTCCCAAAGAAATTTTTACAAATTCAGCAGAGCATTAACGACCATCTATATATTAATCTAAATCTATTGGTTTTGTCTTATTTTACAATATGTGTTCAGTCTATAATAACTCAGCTACTATGTTGTTCTTTTTTCTTGTCAGTAGAAATCTCACTTTGAGATTCTCAAAAACTCAATCTCTTTTCCTGTAATTTTTGTCTTGGTGTCTTTTCTTTATTTTATTTTCTTTATTTTATTTTATTTTGAATCAAGTCTCATTTTATCCATGTCATACCTAGTTCAAACTCCCTTCCCCCTCTTGCCCTCCTAGTCACTCTCTCTTCTCCCCATCTCCTCATCTCCTCCCCAGCAAGGGCAGGAGGTCCCAAGGTCCCAGTGTGGCTTAGTTCAGCATCCACTCCTGGCCGATACACTTTTCTCACCCCAACTTCAAGACTGGGTCAGGTGTTCCTCTGGAGAAAATGGGCTCCAAGTTGTCACTCCAAGGTGCTACACATAGCAAGCTCTTCAGTGGTTGTGGTTTGTAGCTTGGGAGGGATAGCTCAGCCATTAAAGGTGTGGCTAATAACCATAAATATAAGAGTCTTGGTATCTTTTCAATATTTCTTATTTTCATTGAGCACTTCAAAATGATATTTTCCTCTTTTGTAGACTTAATATCTGCATGCATTTTTGTCAACATACAGCTGGTCTTTCTTTTAAGCTGCCAATAACAGCTTCTAAGAATTCAAGAATATGTTCAGGGAAAACTCTGTGAAGAATATTTTATGTTAAAATATGTTTAGCTAAATATGCTGCAATGTGTATTTATCTAGATAATAAATGTTTATTATTTAAAGCAAATAAAGTACTTTCATTTAGCAAGAGAATTTAGCAAAAAGTTAGCAAAAGATGGTGAGTTATCAACTAGACATCAAAGCTGACCTTAGGAGAAATTATGGACTCATGTGTAATTTTGTATTTTTCTATTCCCCCCTGTCTCTCTCTTCCTTTCTTTACTGGTTCCTCTCTCTCTTTGTATGTAGGTACATGATGAGTCATAAAGGATTCATTCTCTTTCAGTTTCACCTTGGTTTTTTAGAAGTATCCACTTTGGTTCTCTTGTCAAGCCTAGAGTCCCCCGTTCACTCTAAATAGATGTCTAGTAAGATCCCAGGATCTGCGTTTCTCCACAAGTCAATACTGAAGATATAGACATGTGTGTCCATGTCCATTTGTATTTGGATGCTGAAGATTAGATTTAAGGTTCTTTTGATTTTGCAGAAACCCATTTTTACCCATGGACCTACCTATCCAGTATTTCTGTAATTTGTATGCATTTGTGGCTTTGTCTTGTCACTTTTAGTTTCTTCTAGTAATATAATTAGTTGACCTTGAATTGTTATATAAACAAATAGTATAAAAACTCTGGGGTTATACAAAGTGTAATTAGGAATTATAGTTAATTCTAAGAAAAAATATTATGATCTATTTAAATTATAATTTAATTAAATGAGGATAATATGTATAAATATAAAAATTATCCTGAATGTCATATTGTGTTATATGGCCATCTGGTGTTTATACTGCATAACAAAAATAGGGTATTTGCCACCACAACCGGCAACAAATTCTTCATATTTCCTTGTATTTTACATTGTTTATTTCAGAAGATCCAGCATTTATCCTTTGATAACAAAAGAATCAAACCTATTGTCTCTAAGAATATATTTATGAGGGAATAACTTTTATTCAAGTAATTTTAAAATATATCTGGTTAATGTATTTTGAAAATCAAAAACAAAAAATATTGATGTCCCGTGGAGGTTACACAAAGAATTTTATGTATATATATAAAATTTCTAAAAGTAAACATTCTAAAGAGGTCTGGTGCAGTTGTAAAACCATCATTTTAAAATACAGAAAATTAAATAATTCACATAAGATCATAGTAATAATTAATATTGGACTTTAGTTCTCTTGACACATATACTGCTTGGTTGGTTTTAAACAATATATTTTTCTTGCCTTTTGCCCCAAATGTTCCTTTTCCTGAATAATCCATGAGATTTTACAAAATTAAATTTTTATTTTATTTATTAACCTTTTATATTTATTAAATTATTCATTTTAAGAATAATCTCAATCCTCATGTCTATTATTTTCTTTCATTGAATGAAATATATATGTATTTATGAAACATAATATATATGTGTGAGATATGTATCATATACATGTGAAGAGAGAAGGAGAGAGGGGGTTCTCAGTAACTGCAGGAAATGAAAGAAATATTAGGGCTAGCAACTAAAAAGCCCATATGAAAATATAGATCAGAGAACTATAGCTGTAACTGAAAGCTAAAGAGAAATTGGATTGTGCTATAATGGAAATAAAAGGTCTTTGAATCTGGAAGATTGATAACCTGAAACTCAAAGGAAAAGAAAACATGTAATAATGGATGGCCTTACAACTCATAACTGGCATGATAGTGTTGTTCCAAGACAGTATGTCAATTCAATGACAGGCTGTAATATCCTTCAATATCATTCAGGTCTCAAAGTAAAATTTAGGAAGTTCTCAAACTTTCCCCATAGGAAAAGCCACCTGTCTGAGCTTATCATTTTCCATTTGTAAGAGTACAAATTAGTTTGTGATACTACAACAGATGTTCATGTGCCAAGGCAAAAATCTGTTACGCTAAGACAAAGATGTTTAGAATTTACAAAAATAGGCATAATCAAACTAGGTTTATATTATACAGCCTCAACGTTTTATAACAGTAAGATCACAAAAAACTGTAGTATAGAGTACAAAAAAAATAATCAAATATTTAAGACTGGACATTGTTTTTTATATACACAATACTATTCATGTGAATAAAATATGTTTCACAATGCGTCATGTTTGTGCTTTAAGACACCCTTCAATCAATTTACTTATTACTCTTTATTGCTGTCTTTATGTATAATTGTCATAGTTAGGATGCAATTGATGTAAAGAGATACCATGTTCATGGCAACTCTTATAAAGGAGACTTTTAATTGTGGTAGCTTGCTTTCAGTTCAGAGGTTCAGTCCCACATGGTGGGAGCATGGGGCCAAGTAGACAGATGTGGTGCTGAAGCTGAGAGTAGTTACATCTTTGACTCAGAGGCAACAGGAAGTCAAGTCACAGTCACAATGAGTGAATCTTGAGAAAACAGTCATCACAGCTCATCTCGACAGTGACACCCTGCCAACAGAAGATGTAACCGAGTTAAAGATGTGACCTCAAGTTTCAAGTACCGAACTGAATGCATGTGTCATCTCTGTTCCTCCAAGAAGATGACACTTTCTCTAAGAAGACCACACATCATACTGGTGTCACTCCCTATGAGACTGTGGAATTATGGGAGTCAATTACATTCAAACTACCATAATTTATTATTTTTCAAAAAAAAAAACCTATGTGTAGTATGTGTGTATCTCTAGTTTTGATATGTGCATGTTTGTGCAGGTACCTATTAAGTCCAGAAATGGCACTGAATTCTCTGGAGTTTGTATTAGAGCGAGATTCTGAGTTACTTAAAATCATTGTTAGGAATCCAACTAAAGTCCTTTGAAAGAATATCAAGCATTCTTAATTGCTGATTCTATTTATCTAACACAATATTTTATCATCTCCCTTGATTTCCATCGAACTTTTAGAATTTTTCTAAGTTTTATTTTAACAAGAAGCCTCCAAACACTCACCACTTGAGGTTAGCTTGCTATGTCTGGGCTTTCAAAAGGATATTTACTCCTCAAAACATTGCTCACAGTTATGTCACATCCTTTCTGGTTTTATTTTAAGAGTTTTTTCCTATGTATCCTCACTGCTCTCCCTCCCTTCCCTCCTTTGAATCCCTCCCAGTGCTCCCTCAGCCTCTCACAGTTCCATTCCCCTATCCATTCCCCAAGGAGTGCAAGGAGTCCCATGGTGGATCAATTTAGTCTGGTACATTCTATTCCCTTATTTCAAAATCAGGGCTGCATTAGGTGTTCCTGTTTTGGAAATGGTCTCTAAGCTGCCAGTTCAGGCACAGGAACATGGTCTGATCCTACTCCATGAGGTTCTACATACTGCACATGCCATTTGACAGTCATGTATCTTTTGAGGGATTAGCTCCTTTTCTTAAAGATTCCATAGTGGCTGTTTTTGATAGTGAGCTCCCAAAAACTCCAGCCACCTATCTCTGTGGAATTCCTCATAATCCAGATTCCTTTGCTCATATACACCTCTTTTCTCTCTCCTTAGCTAGACCTGGAGCTGGCCAGGTGCTTAGCTATGGATCTCTAATTCTGCCTCTATTCATTACTGGATGAAGGTTCTATAGTGATATTTAGGATGGTCATTTGATTCATTTGATTATAGAGGAAGTCCTGTTTAGACTCCACTCCACTATTGGTTGGAGTCCTAGCCAAGAACACCCTGTGGGGTCTTGGTAGTTTCCCTAGCAACCAGCCCCTTTAAAGCCCCCTGGTGGCTTCCTCTATTAAGATATCTATCTCTTTTTCTCTCCCTCTTTGCTGTTCCTCTCACTGAACCATCTCCTTCTGCCATAATCTATTCCCACCTCTCCTTGGTTGCAATGTATTAATGATCCCAATTTGCTTAGCATATCTTCTCTATTATTTCTTTCCAGGGAGATCCTGGAATGTTTCTCTTATGTACCTTCTGATCCCAGTCTGTTCAGGCGTTGTGGTTTGTAACCTGGGTATTCTTTGCTTTTTGTCTAAAATCAACTTATATGTGAGTACATCTCATGCTTATCTTTCTGGGGCTGTTACCTCACTCAGGAATATACTCTCCAAATCCTTCTATTTGTCTGCAGATTTTAGGATGTCAT